>AYEL01068631.1:0-22969 GCA_000484575.1 Olivierus martensii | reverse complement strand
GATATTACTAGCACCGCTCAACTGCTGATTTTTATCTGTGGAATTGATAAACTATTTTGTGTAACAGAAGAACTTGCTGCATTAAAAAGTCTTCATGGTAATACAAAAGGTGAAGATATATTTTTGCAACTATTAGATGTTTTCAGTATGTATGATCTCAAGTTGGAGAATTAAAGAAATATGACAACTGATGGTGCAAAAAACATGACAGGTCACAATACTGGTTTAATAGGATTGATTAATAAAAAATTTAGAGAATTGAATATTAAACAGCTTCCTCTACAACTTCATTGTATTATCCATCAACATGCACTTTGTGCAAAAGTTGTAAATTTGGAAAATGTTATGAATATTGTAGCAAAATCTGTCAATTATATTCACAAGAACAGTATGAACCATCGAACATTTCGAGAATTCTTAAACGAAATAGATGCAGAATATGAAGATATTGTGTGCTTATCTGAAGTAAGATGGCTTAGTTGTAGGAAAGTTTTAAAAAGATTTTTCGAGTTGAGAGACGAGATTGAAATGTTTTTGACAGAAAAAGGAAACAATATACCAGAATTATCGAATTTTAAATGGATAAGCAAGTTAGCTTTTCTTGCTAACATTACAACTTACCTCAATAAATTAATTATAACATTGCAAGGCAAAGGAAAGTTAATCAATGAGTTATTTACAGAAATTAAAAGTTTTCAACTTAAAATAAAATTGTTTATTTCTCAACTTGAAAAGAGTAATAATTGTCATTTTCCTACTTTGCAAACGTTTTTAACAAACAATGATAAACAGTGTCCTTCAAATAATATTTATATTTGATTCACTAAAATTATTGGAAGAAAATTTTCGTTATCGCTTTCAAGATTTTTATGCAAAAGAAATTGATATATTAACATTTGAAAATCCTATTAAATTTGATAATTTAAAAGCACCAGACGATTTACAAGTAGAGTTAATTGATTTACAATCAAACAATGTATATAAAAATAATTTTGATGAAAATAATTTAATTTTTTCTATTCAGATCTACCAGAAAATAAATTTCCTAATTTAAGAAATTTTGCAAAATCAATGATTTGCATTTTTTTAAGCACTTATTTATGCGAACAAATTTTTTCAAGAATGAATTTTATAAAATCAAAATATAGAACGAGATTGATCGATGAAAATTTGCAAAACATTTTGAGGAATTCAGTTCTCAAACCCAACCTGACATAAATGAATTATCGAAAAACATTCAAGAACAAAAATCGCATTAAATTTTAATGTTATTTTTATTTGAATAAAATAAATTATTTTCTTTTTTAAGAATTGTCATTTTTTTGTTCTCCGATGTTGTTATAGCATGTAAATAAAATTGTTACTAATTTTTATTTTATTTTTTTAAATAATATTTATATTTGATTAAAAAAAAACCTATTTAAGCTACATACTACATTACAAAACATCTGACTGTATGGCCTGCTTAAAAATATATTTTTTTGAAAATGGTCTGCCGTCCAGAAAAGGTTGCCGACCACTGGATTAAGAGATACAGATGGGAAACTTCCTATACCTACAGCGGAAACTTTTCTGAAATCACATGACCAGATTCAACCAATGAAACGTTTGGCGAAGCCCATTTTAACTCTGAGGCGTACTGTCGCATTCGTCATGATGACATATTATAGCTCGACCATGTGGGTGTGACGTCATATAGAAATTTTATACGATATTCTTTTCATTAATTTTTCTTTGAAATGATACTCATAAATATAAAAATTATAATTTATCTTGATTAATATAATTTCTAAAAAATTAAAAAAAAATGCATATTGCATTATTTTTACAACTTTCATTTTTTTGATGTAATGAACTATTCCTATAAATATGACTTTAAGAAACATAAACAACAAAATAATGGTTGATTTAAAATTTATGTTTTTATATAATAAAATGCTAGTAGGGGAGATTGTTTTTCAATAAATTGTACTATTGTATTATAGCTTTGATGGAAAGAGTCAAATTCAGAAAATATAGTTTAAACATATTTTCAGAATACTTAATCATTTTTAAGGAAATAGTACAAAATACAAAAATTTGAGGTAATTATATATTCATATTCACACAACAGTGATTTGAATGGTTAATAAAATTTTATTTTTTTAAATTCTATATATTCATATTCACACAACAATGATTTGAATGGTTAATAAAATTTTATTTTTTTAAATTCTTTTCATAAAATTATCAAAAGAAATTATTCAGAAAACACAAAAAATGTCAAATGTCAGTTACTTCTGAAATGACTGTTTCTCCAACATTGATTCAGATAAAATTTTCGATGGTACAGCATGTTTATGGATGCGATTCTTCTGTGATGATGTAAAACAATCTTCATCAAAATGTTCTGAGCAAATTCATTTCAACTTCAATTCATTACTTAATAATTCTTTTAATATTTGGCATGAACTTCTTAATAGAATGTACTTAAAGCTTGGATCTAGTAAAATAGTTTATTTCATTATATAATGCAATAGTAACCTTATATACATAAATTGATTGGTTAATATATTCTATTGTTGTGAAAAATAATAAAATTCTTATAAAATAGAATACTTTTCTTAAATATTTAAATTAATTTATAATGAATTATACTTTCAATTAGATTACATTATACTGAATTTTGATGAACTCTTACCGTGTATCATCTGTTGGAAAGCGAAATAGAGAGATGCCATTTTCTTTTGCTTCTTTTCCACAAAGAATACAGTTTCTTCTGTTGTAATAACTTCTCTTCATCTCAATTATGTAAAAATAATTTGAAATCTACTGTATAATTAATAAATCTCTTTAATTAGATGTTATTCTACAATTATAGCTTTTAAGACGAACTAAGACTCTCGACAGAAGTCATGGAACTAACGGGAACACATGCACAGATTAAAAGACCCATCTTAGCAACATTTATTAGTCAGTTATTAAATCATTTTCGTTTATCTTATAAAATTAATGTCTCTAAATAGTATACAAATATTAATAAATGATCAATTTGTCTTTTATGCTTTTCTTATTGAGAAATCTTATTCCAGTCTGTACTCTGTAGTCGGAGCGTTAGTGACAATGAAAATAACATAGTGATTTCCAGTCATGTGGTAGAGTTTCCTATCTGTATCTCTTAATCTGTGGCATCCTATTACATACACGTCGTCAACACACCTCACCACACTAATATAAACATCCATTCTTTAGTAAAATTATAAGTAAATATCATCACTCCATTCTTTAGTAAAATTATAAATAAATATCATCGTTGATAAATAATGCATAACAATTAGTAAAATTATAAGTAAATATCATCGTTGATAAATAATATATCTTTAGTAAAATTATAAGTAAATATCATCATTGATAAATAATACATAGCCTTTAGTAAAATTATAAGTAAATATCATCGTTGATAAATAATACATAACAATTCTGTATTCAGCAACACTAGCATGATGAGAATCAGTTATGTATTGTCATGAGTCTGGAAACTGTGCATATTGTATTTGGCAACACTAGTGTGATGAGAATCAGTTATCTATCATCCTGAGTCTGGCAAGTGTGTCTGTTTAAGATCAGTGTGATGCAAATTAATTATCTATCGTCGTGCATCTGGCAAGTATATCTATCTGTCGTGGTGAGTCTGGCAAGTGTGCGTCTACTTAAGAGTCTGCCATTGTACCTAGAGATATTCATTTACAGTGTCAATTTTATTTAAAATTTTTAAATCTTTACCAAGAATCCATTTACAGTGTTGATTTTATTTAAAATTTTTAAATCTTTGCCAAGATACCAAGAAAGGAGTTACACTTTCAAGTAAAATTGTTTTGCTGGATAAAATTAAAAGCCAGCCATTTAATATATAAAATTGCTTGCTGGATAAAATTAAAAACCAGCCATTTAATACAAGCCATTGTAGACTTGCTTTGCTGGATAAAATTAAAAGCCAACCATTTAATACAAGCCATCATTGGCTGGATAAAATAAAACCAGCCATTTAATACAAGCCATCGTAAACTCGCTGAAATAAACCAAAAATCTACTATAGTGTGCTTCTACAACAAAAAAATCAACTGCATGAGGAGTGGGCATTACAGAAAGAAATTCTGGGAATATCCAAAAGAAAGCGTAATGGAAAGGATCCAGAAGTCAAAGAAGTATTAGATCAATGATTTTCTATAGTTAATGGGTGAGTCATGAATATCAGCGGCCCAGTGTTGAAGATGAAGTCAGAGGAAGTTATTTATTTACCTATGAATTACATATTTTATTTTTGAATTTATTATTACTTCGCTTATTGGGCCAAAATGGCTTAGTTCCAATGTGTCCCAATTAAGCTGAATCCACTGTATATGTTCAGGCAGATATCCTTTTTAATTGTTCTGGATAAGTCTTTGCAGAATTATAGTCAGTTGAGAGTGTTTCTCCAACTATTATTGTTATGAAAGTTATGATGATGAAGGAAGTGTGCAAACAATCCCTTACTCGCTTTAAATTTAAACTAGCCAGAATTTTTCTTCAATTGTTTGTTTATTCTTAGCATCATACACATTTCACATATTTTATTAAAGTCATGAATTAATTAGATAGTGTAATTTCTTTTGCAGAAATGAAACAAAATGTCCAGAACAAATTTTTTGATTTAAGTTACATATTTCAAAGAAAAAGGTATTAAAATATACATATATATATATAATTTTGCATTTTTCATCAAAAAATTTATGCAATTTATAAAAACTCAAATGCTAATAATACTTATTTTCCATGAATTTATAGAGAATTTTATTTCTCATCATGTGCTCCAAACGTTCAAAAAACAGTTGGCAGTAATAAATCAGCTAAAAGGGTTATAAACATGTTATGATTAGAGGGAAAACTCAATATGACGACAAGGTTAGAGTAACGCAAGAGTCCAACATTGGTGGAAGATTAATGAATGTTAACAAGTTGATTACAAGTACCATTAAAAAAGTGAAGCAACAATTAAAGTTAGTGTTGCTACTGGAATTGCTACTAATGCTAAACTTACCTATTTGCCCCATAATCCCATTATGGAAAGGATGGAAAATGCACTTAATATTTGGATCAACCACAAGAGAGTTCCTTTAAGTAGTTTAGTGATATTCCTTACTATGCTATTAAATTTCTGTAAATAAAATTCTCAAAAAACAATTCTTCAAAATTTATGCAATAAAATAGGAAAACAGTTGTGAGAATTTTTTAATATATGCTTGTAAATTTACAGTAAAATTCTGAATAGGTCCAAATCATCTGGCCTCACTTGTTAAATCTCCATTGGTATCTGAAAAATTATAAGTGCAACATAACTACGCTAAGCCTCATGTTTAAGAATGCCAGCCGTTCTTGCATTATAACCGAACATACGCTCTCAGGCATTTCAGATTTATAATATATATACCATATATACTCGTGTATAAGCCGAGGTTTTTTTCTCAAAAAAAATTTTCTGAAGTGGGGGGGTTGGCTTATACATGGGTCAAAAAAATCAACTTTTTTTTTGGCTGGAGAAATTGAAGTAATAAGCAAAACCATTGAAGTAATATAAGTTATTGAACGTCTCCTGAAGATCAGGAAGGAAATTTTGCAATAATTCATTTAATACAATACCAGGTAAAATTTTATCTTACCCCGAAGCGATCGAGCGCGTCGTGACGCTGCGCTGCCCGATACGATGCGACGCAAAAATTCGACAATTGATCGGGAATCTTACCTAGGATTCATTTTTGAGTGAAAAATATATTTATTTTTCATTATTATAAATTAATATTTTAATCCATTTGCTAGTAATCCATAAATGCTTATTATATTTAACTCATCCACGATTTAATTAAAATAGATTAAAAAGTAACTAAAATAATATTTAAAATCCTCATTGATGATTTAATAAAGTAGATTAAAAAGTAACTAAAATAATATTAAAAATAACGAAAAAATAATAATTATTTAAAATTTGTACTGAAAAATAACTTTAGTCTATCAAAAAAGTTCATCGTATACAAAATCAAAACTTCAAAATCGCACGTTTAACGTCTAGAAATCACGTTGCACACATCATCCTAATGGTGTATGACGTCATTGTTAGGATGATCCACAAATTTAAAATACGATCAAAGATTTGAATATGATAACTCAACTCAACTAGACAAAATACAGTACAATGTAAGGGAAAACGAAACTTCGAACTGTCTCTTGGGAGCCATGTGAGTAGACGTATTCCAATAGAATTTTTACTGTGATACTTAAATATGAATTCTTTTTAGAAAAGAAAACAGTTATTCAATAACAATAATAAAAAAAATATTTTTATGTAAACTATAAAAATTTATTATTATTCGTTAACTTGATATTTTCTGAAGCTACGTCATTCTCAGATATCAATCTCGCTTCGGAATAAAATTTTACTTTACCTGCTGCGATTGAGCCGTCACTCCACCGAATTCAACCTGCATTTACTGTATATAAGTGCATCAGATAGGGGACCCTATGCTGCCTGATGTGCCGCAATGCAGAAATTTTCGACAATCATCCAAGAATCTTAAGTAGGCGCACTGTTTTGGATCACTTTAGCTGAATTATTGTCGAGAATTTCTGCGTTGCAGCGCGACGTTGCCTATCTGATGCACTTATACAACTGCAGGTTGGAGTCGGCAGCGCAACACGCTCGAACGCTTTGGGTAACGTAAAATTTTACCTTTTAAATTGTGAGAAAAGTTTAACTTTGACCTGTCCTATTTTTATTTTATTATGCACTCTATTATTTATCGTTATTTTCCAATATGCTAACTTATTACTATGCTTTTAGTTTAAATGCTAGCTACTACTATGCTTTTAGTTTAAAAGTTAACTTACTTCCACCTTCCCCATCGTAGTTGGCAATCATGTGATACGGAGTCGGAACCCATCTCCGGAAGAGCTATCCCAGTTAATGATGTCATCTTATCTACATAATTTTACCACTGAACTGATATGTGAAAATAAGAATGATCCATATCGGTGTTTTGTTCGACATATAAATTAATTGTAAAGATAATGACATGAATGAATTACTCTGTAAACTAATAACTTTGAACTTGTTATGTATAAGTATGTAAATGAGCGAGTGCGGAAGTGTTCGTCACTCGAGTATAAAAGACCGACGCAATCGACAAGTTTTTGAGGTGTTGTTTGATAACGAGAGGTGTTGAATCCGACATAAAATTGGCGAGTGACATTTGAGTTCTTGTAGAGATCGACCACTGTTTGAAGTTTGTATCGGAGGTGGGGTATTAGAAGTTAAGTAATCTTCTTGAGTGCTCTGCTATTAGAGCAGGTCCTTTGAGCACCATCTCTTTCTCCAGGTTTCGCGGTCGTGGGCTCTTCTCTTCATATCTTGGTAGCATTCTCCTTTTTTTAGATCATCTGTCATTTTAGTTCTTCTCCTTCCTCTTTTTCTCCCTCCTTCAACTAATCCTTCTAGTACATCTGCAAAAAGACCCTTTTCCCTGATTCTATGACCAATCCAATTTGCTTTTCTTTTCTTAATTTCTCTGAGTAGTCTCCTTTTTTCTTTTACTTTCTTGAGAACATCCTCATTTTTCATCTTTTCAGTCCATTTTACTCTTTCTAGTCTTCTCCATACCCACATCTCAAATGCTTCGATTCTTTTGATGTCCAAGGATCTCATGGTCCATGTCTCTGCTCCATAGAGAAAGACACTCCAAATGAAGCATTTGGCCATTCTTTTCCTAATATCCAAGGCTAATGGCCCACATAGAATTCTTTGCATTCGTTTAAAAGCTTCTTTAGCAATTCCTATTCTTCTCTTGATGTCCTTGCTGCTCTTGCATTCTGAGTCTATCCATGAGCCAAGGTATTTAAATTCGTCCACCTGTTCAACTTTTTCACCATTTATCATTGCCTTCACCTCTTTCCATTCACCTCCCACACACATTACTTTAGTCTTGTCAACATTTATCTTCATTCCAAATTCTTGACATCCTTTTACTAGGTTTCCTAATAGTTTTATCATTGTGGCATCATTTTCTGCCAAGAGTGCCATATCATCTGCAAATCTCAGACAATTAATTACCCTACCTCCAATTCTGAGCCCCTCAGTATCATTCAGATGTTCATTAATCATCTCTTCTAGATATATGTTGAAAAGCAATGGTGAAAGATTGCAACCCTGTCTTACACCCTTGTGGATTTCTATTTCTTCACTATTATTTCCCTTTATTCTCACAATGGCCTTTTGTTGTTTGTATAGATTAGCAATTAGCCTCCTATCTCTCCAGTCTACTCCCTTCCTCTTGAGAATGTACACCAACTTATCCCAATTTACTTTATCAAAGGCCTTTTCTAGATCCACAAAACAGACGGTTACAGATCTTCCTTTCTCTAGAAATCTTTCACATATTACTCTTAGAGTTCCAATGGCATCCCGAGTTCCTTTCCCTTTTCTAAATCCGAACTGTTCTTCCCCCATATATCTGTCAAGTTTCCCTATTAATCTCCGATTTAGTATTTTCAGCAGAATCTTTGAAGTGTGAGACAACAGGCTGATAGTTCTATAGTCTTGACATTTTGTTGGTTTTCCTCTTTTGGGAATGGGGATCAGGACAGTCTTTAGGAAGTCATCAGGCCAATTTCCACTCTCATAAATTTTGTTACAGAGCTTTATTATTTTATCCATACCCACTTCTCCTAAATGTTTGATTAACTCTATTGGGATATTATCTATTCCTTCAGATTTTCCATTCTGGCTCTCTTTTATAGCATATTCAACTTCTTCCCTCATTATAATTTGTCCCAAATCATCATCATGAACCTCATTAGCATCTTCCAAGTCTATTTTTGCTTTATTACTTGATCCATACAGGTCTTCCACATACTCTTTCCATCTTGCCAACACCTCCCTTTCTTCCGTCAAGCTTTTTCCATATTTATCAATTAGAGAAATTCCTCCATATTTATTTTTCCACACAACCCTTTTTACTCTGTCATAGACCAGATCAAACCTTTTTCTTTTTTCCAGATTTTCAATCTCTACACATTCTTCTCTCAGCCAATTTTCTCTTGCTCTATCAGTTTCTCTTCTAAGCTGGTTCTTCAATTCCTTATATTTCCTCTTTCCCTCTTCAGTATTTACATTTTTCCATTTTCGTCTTTCTCTCATTCTGCTTAACATTTCTTCTGTGATCCAAGGTTTCCGTATTCTTTCACCTTTCCTTTTGCCAACCCATTCTTCGGCCGCTGTTTTGACACCTTCCTTGATGGAGTTCCACATTTGGTTAGTGTCCTCAGTGTCTACTACATTCTCTAGTTTCTGATCACAGACCATTTTAAAAATTTTTCCGGTGCTCTTTAGTTTATGTAGGTCCCATTTCTCTATCTTCTTTTTCCTCTTGATTCTTTTTAACTTCATCTTGATCTTGCACATTAGAAGATTGTGATCAGATTCTATGTCCGCACCTGGAAGAGTGGTCACATTCTTGATTGAATTCTTATACCGTTCTTGAATTAAAATGTAGTCGAGTTGGTATCTATTATTGTCACCAGGGTCTTTCCAAGTGTAAAGCCTCCTTGGATGTTTCTTGAACCATGTGTTAGCAACAATCATCTTATTTTCTCTGCAAAATTCCACCATTCTCTCTCCTCTTCTGTTCCTATTTCCCAGTCCGTGAGGCCCAATTTCATTACCGTCTCTGCCATTACCAATAACTGCATTCATATCTCCCACAACCATCAAGCATGCATTCTTTTCCTCTTTTTTCATAAGGTCTTCTATTATCTCATACATTTCATCAACTTCCTCATCATTGTGCTCACTTGTTGGCAAATACACCTGTATGATGACTAGATCTCTTGGAGCAGCCTTGATTCTCATCATCATTATCCTGTCATTAATATATTCCACCTTCTCCACACTATAGGAAATGTCCTTCTTCATTGCTATTCCTACTCCATTATGACCTTTCTCTCCTCCTGAGTAGAATACCTTCACATCGTCACTAACAATTTCACCAGCCCCCTCCCATCTCATTTCACTTAGACCCACAATATCCACATTGTTCAATTTCATCTCTACCTTCAAGTTCTCCAGCTTTCCAGCCCTCCTCAAGGTCCTCACATTCCATGTTCCAATCCGGAGAAGTTTTCCAGGGGGATTTTGCAGGTTAACGGTCTGAGGAGCCCCCTCCCCCCTCCTACCGGGCAAGTTGTTACAGCCTAATTTATCTGTAACCCCAACACCGAGCTGAATACTTCTTTGATGTGTGCTCATAAATATTCAAGGGACGAGTTTAAAACATAGTAGTTTCCCGTTGCTTTCTATGTTTCCTCATGCCGTTGACCAGATCCTGCCAGTTCATCCGCCTTTGGGGACGATCTCTTATCCCCAGGGCAAGAGAGTGCCCTGCTTTGCCTCGAGGGCAAAGTTGGAGGCTTATCCCGGTCTCCACTCGGTCCCCTCCAGGCTTAGCCGTCGTGAGACGTTGTCCGCCCCCCGCCGCGTGGAGGCGCCAGGTAGGGATTTTCCCTTCCTCAGAGGTGAGGCCAAATGGTATTTCTCACACTCCTCAGGTACTTTGGGGGGCAAGTAATATTTAAGGTTTATTTTTTGTGACTAATTGGTTTTGGGATATTTGAATTGAGTTAAACAAGTTTTGTTGGATACTTGTTCATTGCTTTATTATAGATTCAATAAAGCATTTACTAAGACTTTTTTAAGTGTTTTGAGTCTAATAAATTTATAGTTTTATTATTATCTAACTTGTTTGGAAATTTATTCATTTTATTAGTGTAATTTCTAACATCGTTTTTGTTCGTTTTACTGCTAACACTTAATCGGTACTTTTAGTATAAGTTCCGATATTTGGTTTCATTTCGTCAGTTAGACTGTTACGTTGTTGTTAAATTGTTTTATAATTACTTAGCATTAAGTTAGAACTTAGAAAAAAGACCTAAGCTCAGGCAGAACTCTGGAATTTGCAGAGTTGCTAGCTGTTAGGTTTAGTTTATAATTATTGTTATTGACATTCTTTCTAACCTGCAAATTTGCTAAATTATATATTGGTGTTTGTATTATATAATTTATTTTATATGATATTTAAAGTTTTCAATAAAATATATTTATATTTTTTGGCAAATGGCATTAATATACGTAATTTATCGGTTTCAAATTTTTGCTGAATTTTAAGTGCTAAAGTCGGGGTAGGCTTATACACAGGTTATGCATTTTTACCGATTTTTAAACTGTGAAGTCCGGGATCGGCTTATATTCGAGTATATACTGTATATTAGTTTATAGAAAAGGCATTCTGTTTAGTGTCCAGATTATCTATGCGAATGTTTATTTGTGCTATAGTAATTAAGGCTTGAAATTGGTTATTATGTTGCAGAATTTCTGAAGAAATATATAAAGGATAGGTACTTCAGATTCTAGCAGGATCTGAAGTACCTATCCTTTATATATTAGCTTGCTAAAGGGTTGATCAGATAACTTTTATGATTAGATATTCTCTTACAATCTGAAGGATTGGGTACAATTCCCAGGTCTCACACTTCAGAATTTTTTCTGGAGAAGTCCAGGCCAGGTTTGTTGAACACCATTCCTCATCTGATGGCAAATCTTACCATTTAGGCTGAACTCACATGGATCACAACAGAACCATGCCACAACCACAAAATAGTGGTTATGCTGTGGTTGGGTTGTGGCTGAAATCAGCCACTCGCGAACCACTTATATGCACAGTCGATAAGGCACTGTGCATATGTATGTGCAATCCGTTAACGATTGCTCATTGAAAGGAAGCGCTGTCAGCGGCTAGTGGTCGGTATGTCGCACTGTGTGAGTTGCGCTCAACCACTGACGACCATAATTTTGTGGTTGATATCGACTATGAGTTGCGACAGTCATTGACTTCAGTTTACTGGTCCGTCTGAATTAGATTATGCATTTCTCTATTAATATAATTATAATTCTTGACTGTTCGACTGTGAGTTGCGACAGCCATTGACTTCAGTTTACTGGTCCGTCTGAATTAGATTATTCATTTCTCTATTAATATAATTATAATTCTTGACTATCCACAAGCAATTACCGTTTTGTGGTTGTGGCATAGTTCTGTTGTGGTCCCATGTGAGTTCAGCCTTATGGATGGCCTATGGGTGGGTGCATTGAATAGTCTCATCTGTTGGAATACAATGTAAAACAAAAAAAAACAGTCTGCTCACATCTGTAGTGAAGTTGGATGCCAAGTAAAGAAGGAATCCCAGTCTGAATTTTTGAATCCCACCATAACATAACCAATCAGAAGCTGAACAATATTTATTTCCCATGGTGTTCATTATTTATATTTATTTATCATTTATTTATATTTAAAAAATTTAATGCTAATTTGAGTAAAAATCATCTATTGTAAACTTAGATGTGAAAACTGCAAGAAATTTGTCTGGGTTTGGATTTTAAAATAAAACTTGCCTTATCTCAAAATTTCGAAGTGCAGTTTAATCCACATATTTTGGAACTTTCTATAATCATGTACTGTATACTCCTGCACTAGCTAATTTGGTATTTTATAATCTGACACATATATTCATCTGTATTTCGTAATTTACAATTGCTGAATAAGTATTTCATATCCAGCATTTCATTTGATCTTATGCTACCTAATCTGGAATTCCATTATTCAGCACTTTTTCTAGATTAGTATCTTACAATCTGTTATCTTTCCTAAATTGGTATTTCATAATCCAGTGCACAAATATCACTAATAATACAAAATATTCATTTTTTTTTCCAGACATTAAGGAGCATTTCACAATAAAATAGAGTTTTTTATTTCAGATGTGTATATATATTTTATTATTTTTATAGTCTAATATGTGTTTTATGATGTATTTTTACAACAGCAAATAATATACTATATTTATTGCTAATCAAACACAACAATGAGATTTCTTTTTCATATTGAACTAATATCATATTTTATTTTAGATTTGTAACAAAATATGCAAAATTTACTGCTGTATTTGATTTAAAAGTATGAAGAGGAAAAAGTTAAATCAGTAGATATCAGACCCGTTCATAGATACCTAAATATGGCATTAAACTTAAAACTATCTGGATTTTCATCAATAGTGTAAATAACTAATTGTGTATAATTACCATAGCAATATTACTAGTTTAGAAAATGTTTTCAACAAACTGGGGAAATTTTGAAACATATGTTTTAAAAGAATATTTTAAGAAAGTCAGAAAATGTGAGTTTGTATTTTAAACAATTTGATTCCAAAAAAATTTGCATCATACGATGAAATACTTCATTAAATATCATAAGATAACTATATAAATATTTCCATTGGCAGAAATTATTGGAATTGTTTTCGATCTAGATTGTAATTTTTGTGAAAACAGACTAAAAGTTTAATAATATCATATCTGATTTTGTAATTTTCATTGGAAAAAACTAATTTAATTTAATTTGCAAGCTGAGAGTTTGGTGATATTACTTTCTACCATTGTGTTTTATATTTCTATTTGTCAGCTTACCAACTGTTTAAAAAATTTCTTAAAAAAATTCCAGTTCATAGGTATTTACTTAAAAAAATTGTTTCTTAAATTATGTTTAAAAAATACTCATTTGTTTATTTTTCTTATATTTATTTTTTTCATTTCTTAATGAATTAATAATAGGAGGAGGATAAAACAGCAATAAATATTTAAAAATTCCATACAAAAAAGGCAGGATGAAAAGAATAAAAACAATTGCTAAAAAGCAAAAAATAAAACTAGCATATAATAGAAACTGAACACTATTTAATTCATTAAGAAATTAAAAAATCTAAATATAAGAAAAATAAACAAATGAGAATATACCATCCCAGTTTTTAATAAAATGTTAAATAAAGAGGAATATATTGGCTGTATAAAAGAAATTTGGAAGATTGAATAAAGCAACAGAAAACAGACATATCACAAGGAAAAATTACAACCATACTTAGCAGAAGATACTATAAATATGATATTTATATAGCCTGAGACAAAGCAATAGTATTAAAACCAATTTTTAGTCATGAAAGTAGCCTACTTCTAGAATCTATAATAATACAGATAGGCCTCGATTAGCGCGACTTCGAATAGCGCGAACTCGATTAGTGCGACTTAAAAAATTGATACCATTATTCGGTTAGTGCGAGAAAAGGTTCGATTAGTGTGAGTTGTAAACACAGATCAGTCTTACTAACAAAGCTCCTTTTATGATGTCAATTAACAAATTACCGTTAATTTTTGGTTAGTAAAACCGGACAAGGAGCAGTCCAAGAATGGTCACACGATTTTGAAGGGGTGAAACATCAGAAAGATGGGCTTTTTGCCATTAACTGTTTAACATTACTGTACTATTATTTAGCTTTGCTATCGTATACATACAGTATAGTACAGAATTTTCTCTTTTAAAAAGTATCGAAATGGATAAAAGGAAGAACACTTTTGATGATAAAACAGGAAACGAAAAAAAGAGAAGTGATTACGCTACAGCAAAAAATGGATGTGATTGAGCGACATAAAAGCATTCTTTGTTAAATTTTTTTAAATAAGGATATCTTTACAAATTTATTTGCCTATTATATTGCTGTACTACCGATATTATTTATTTTCTTTTGTTTATTATCTGATTTCTTTATTTAAAATAAAACTTGTGAAAAAAATTTGTTTTTGTTATCTTTTGGTGTCGTATTCTGCTAATAAACAAATAGAAAACTTGTTAAAAATTTCTCATTGGTTCATTAACTTCGCTTATTAATGCTATCTGGAACTAATTTACTGATTCAATAAAGTTGCAATGCTTAATTGCAAATCGGCCTATTCACTCAATTCTCGACCCAGAATTGGCGGCCAGGCGGCGCTCAACTTCCGCTTTCGATTCGCTATTTTAGTTTTGATTTGGCGGTTGGTTTGATGATGATATGAGACGCAATTCCTGGTAAGTTATTAATTTAGATGATGAACAATGATGTAAAATATGAAAATAAATATTTACAATAAACTTAACACTAACTGTTTAAGAGTTATTCATTGTGAAGTTAGCTAATGGCCGGAATCTCACAAAGCAAGAACCAATTACCATATTTTCCATAGAGTTAATACTTCGATTAGTGCGAATTCGATTAGCGCGAGAAATTCGGGGAACCAATTATTCGCGCTAATCGAGGCCTACCTGTATTAGATAGATCAAAAAATAAAAACATTATAAATGAAAATACAGTGTAGAGATCCCAACAACATGGGAGTACTTAATTAAAAATAAATTATAAATCACTATTATTATAAAATGTAAATTAATTAATTTTTTATCTTTATATTTATTTTATTTTTATAAATAACTTTATAAAATAAGTTATTGTTTAGAAAATTGCTATGTAACTGACAAAAAATCAAATTTAAAAAAGATTTATGAATGTTCTAATTTTGTTTGTTCTTTTGATAATCAACTGAAGAAGATTGAGAAATTGGTCAAAAACATTTTGTGTTATTAAAGATTTATTTATTTTTAAAAGGTTTAATTACTGCAGATACAATTATTACAATTATTCTAACATATTCCAATAGTTGATTTATTCTAATTTCAGAGTTGACATACTGTCACATGCTAGTAGTCCCCCATTTTAAAGTGGGAATTTTTCAAAAAATTCCATAGCACAAAACAAAATTTTTGCAGCACAGTTCAGCACAAAGCATTGCTATAGTTTATTTTACCCTATTTCATGGTGGATGGACTAGCATTTTTCCACCCCAATTTTAAATTGTGAATTTCTCAAAGAATTTCATACTACAAAACAAAATTTTTGCAGAAATAAAATCAGTCCTGAATGAGTGCAAAATGTTCCAATAGCTGTTATGATTCAATTCCTTATGCAGAGGGGCTAGCATTTCTCCAGCCCCAATTTAAAATGTGAATTTCTTAAATATTTCACAGCATAAAACAAAATTTTTTTGAGCACAATTCAGCACAAAACAATGATGATAAAATTTTAACGAAATGCTGGGGTAATGGTTGCCATTTATTGCAATCTTGGATAGGTTTATCATTCATTTTATATTATAATTTCATGAAATTGTGATTAAAAATAATAAATAATAATTATATAAAATAATTTTTCTTTATAATCAATATTTTGGTTTTCATGTCCCTTTTATTGAATTCTTAAGATTATTTCTGCTTAGACTTACTATAACTTAATATTTTGAAATTCACGCACAGTTCAGCACTAATTATACTCGATATTATTTATATTAAACGTTCAATCAGACTGCACCAAACACAAATTACAAGTAAAACTACACAAGAGTCCTTTAGCAGTCAAAAGATTTTTATTCAGAAACGCTTCGAGTATAGCAGGGTTAGTTAGATTGTAACAGCTGAGGAAGATGCCAAGAGCATCAAAAGCGTTTCTGAATAAAAATCTTTTGACTGCTAAAGGGCTCTTGTGTAGTTTTACCGATAATATTTATTTAAGGAAGCACTTTCAGTACGATTTTCTATTCCATTTTTTAAATTACCTTTAGAAAATGTGATAGTAAATGTATAAAATGTAATAATCTCTAATTATGGTAAAGATATTTTACCATAATTTACTTGCACACATGTACTTTATTTTTCACACTTACAAGGAGAGGACACAGGACTACCCACCTGATTTGATTGGAAACTGAACTGATGTAATCTAGAACAAAAAATATCGAATACATGTCCAGAAACTGAACTGATGTAATCTAGAACAAAAATATCGAATACGTGTCCGGGCGAACAAAAAATATCGAATACGTGTCCGGGCATTTGTGCCAATACGCCTTGTAAATAAAAATATTAGAGTTTAAAATTTAGGTTTGGCGAGTTTAAGAAATAATATACGATAGATAAGTTCAGCACTAAACAGCAGTGTAAATAAATACTTTATTCAAGTACTCTGCGCTAAAGTTTTCGGCCGTGAAGCCATCTTCAGGCACTATTCAAACAGACGTTCGAAAAAAGAATACACCGTTGGTATGGGGATAGGTTACAAAAATATTTGTACCATATTTCGTTAATATGTTTAACCAGATAATTATTTTTGTAACCTATCACCATACCAATGGTGTATTCTTTTTTAGAATGTCTGTTTTGAATAGCGCCTGAAGATGGCTTCACGGCCGAAAACGTTAGCGCAGAGTACTTGAATAAAGTATTTATTTACACTGCTGTTTAGTGCTGAAATTATCTATTGTATATTATAAGTATTTATGCAGTTTTTTACGTTAATTAAGTTTAAAAAATAAGAAAGAGAAAAAGAGCGCTTCTAACGCTTCGCTCGTAGCATAGTGTGGTCGTGCTGATCCCGTAATCTCAGGGTTGCGGCTTCGAGGCCCGTCTCTCTCTGATTGTTTTTTTTTATTTTAAAAAATAAAAAATAATTAAATTCACATAATTAAAAGAAATTTTTATTTTTATTATATAGGAATTATGTAAACAGTCTCCAGAAATTGCATCTGATGTCGACAGTGAGTAAAGTTGTAAAAAATTTCTTTTTCTACTGTCATTCACATATGATGTACGTACGTATATAATGAGGAGGAATAAGAGTTGGTGTAATAGGATTTTTTTTTGTATTTTTGTTGCAAAACAATAATTTTATTCCTTGTGATTTAATTCATCGCATTATATGTGTTTTATGTTAAAAATACGAAATATTAAACACTACATTCTGTATACCCAATTTTTATGCTATCTTATTAGGAAAATAATATAATAACTACATTTCAGTACATTAAATATTAATAAAAAAATCAAATAAAATAAAAATTTCTTTTAATTATGTGAATTTAATTATTTTTTATTTTTTAAAATAAAAAAATCGTCGGAGAGAGACGGGCTTCGAAGCCGCAACCTTGAGATTACAGGATCAGCACGAACATACTATGCTATGACCGTAGCGTTAGAAGTGCTCTTTTTCTCTTAATTATTTCTTAAGCTCGCTGAACCTAAATTTTAAATGCTAATATTTTTATTTACAAGGCGTATTGGCACAAATGCTCGGACACATATTCAATATTTTTTGTTCTAGATTACATTAGTTCAGTTTCATCAAAATCGGCGGGTAGTCAGCTGTGTCCTCTCCTTATTAGTATGATAATAAATATACTGAAATTAGAAAAATTAACCCAAGGTCTGGAATCTGTGAATAAGAGAGATTAAAATGGAAATATGCAAAGTCGCGAATTAGGAGACTGTCAATACTACGTTTGCAAAGTTGCGGTTTAGAACAAATGTCAATAACAGTAATTATAAACTAAGCCTAATGGTTCTAACGACTCTGCAATCCAGAGTTCGGCCTGAGCTCAGGTCTTAAGCTAAGTTCTAACTTAAATATAATTAGCTACAAAACAATCTAACAATAACGTAACGTCTAATCGACGAAACGAAAACAGAAATCGGAACTTATAACTAAAAGTACCCATTAGGTGTTAGAAATAGAACGAACAAAACGATGTTAGAAACTTATGCTACATAAATTGAAGAAAATCTCAAACAAGTTAGATAAGATAAAATATAAAATTTATTAGACTCAAAAACACTTACAAAAGTGTTAATAAATGCTTTATTGAAACTAATAAAGCAACAATTAACAAAACTTGTTTAATCTAACTCAAATATCGAGAATCCACAAGAAACAAACCTTAAATACTACTAAATTCTACTACCTTCACCTCTGATACAAACTTCAAACAATCGTTGATCTTTACAAGAAACTCAAATGTCACTCGCCAATTTTACGTCTGGAAATTCAGCACCTCTGGTTATCAAACAACACCTCAATTGGCTGTTCGGATGCGTTCTCTTTTATACGGGTGACTTACAATCCCGCACTTCGCTCATTTGCATACTTATACGTAACAAATTCAAAGTTATTAGTTTACAGAGTAATTCATTCATATCATTATCTTTACAATTAATTTATATATCGAACAAAACGCCGATATGGATCATTCTTATTTTCACATATCAGTTTCAGTGGTAAAATTTATGTAGATAAGATGATATCATTAACCGGGATAGCTCTTCTTGAGACGGGTTCCGACTCCGTATCACGTGATTGCCAACTACGACGGAGAAAGTGGAAGTAAGTTAACTTTTAAACTAAAATATAATACATTAGCATATAAGAAAATAACGATAAATAATAGTGTGTATAATAAAATAAAAATAGGACAGGTCAAAGTTAACTTCCTCACAAATATATATAGGAAAATAGACAATGAAAAGTGAAAGTATAATGAGTTTAGAAAAAGAGGATAGACTAAAATTGTATAGAAAAATTCAATGGTTGGATGATGAAAATATTGTGATAACTAAAGATGATAATTCAAAGAAGCTGACAATTCTAAAACAAGAAATGCATGATAGCTTTCTAGATAATTCTATTGTAAGCTCAGAAGCAAAATTTTTTAAAAAAGATCTGACTAAGACTCTAATTACAAATATAGATAAATTATTTAATAAACTTGATTTTCCGCCATTTCTAAAGATGACTAAAGTCAATCACAAAATATTCAGCACTATTCTGCAGTAAAGAAACATTTATTTAAAAAACTTTCTAATGTTTTCGATTATACATCATCCTCAGGCCACATCTCACAATGCAACGGAATTCTAAAATAGAAGACTACAAGCTTCGTTATGGTTAGAACAGAACAGTAGAATACATCCGCTTGATGCGTTCTTTCTTTTTAAATTTAAACACGTCAAGATTAGTCAAAAAACGATAAATAACAAATAATATAAAACTTACTTAACCCTTAACCGATTAACATATAAGTTAACATATAATAAAATCAAATAAAAAATAATAAAAAACAAAAATAAGATGCATAAAATTCATTATAAGGAAGCTCTGCTAATTGAGCATTATAAAAAGTTTTTTATAGATATCTTGTTATACTATCAAGTTTCTGTTTAAGAAACATCTCTCTTTTTTGAGATCACTGCTTAGTCAATGCGTATTTCCATACTTCAGACGGTTCCCAGGAGAGTCTATCGTTTATGAGGTCTTCTTCAGTTTTTCTCTTTATAATCTCTAAGGACTCTGTAATCATAGGGTGCGTACGAGGATGGACTTATTTTATTACTTCAGCTTCACCCCATAATATATTTATATCTTTCCCGTAAGCCTCTTGCCCAAGGGAAATGTTCAATTCGCTTGCAAAATATCTCTTTTATGCTCTTTCAGCCTTTTATCAAGTTTCCTAGTAGTAACTCCTACGTACGCTGTCCTTTTACCATTTTTCTCATTATGTTCAATCGGAATCCTATAAACTCCTTTCAGCTTCTGTATGGGGTCTTTTTCATTTCTGATCACATTTAAAAACAGTGGCTGCCCTTTCTGGCACAATCTTCTTTTTTCTGCTTCTTGCTATTTTTCTTATGACATTTAGGTCCTTCAAATGGTATGGGACAGGGAAAAATTCTTGCTGATTACTAGCAGAGAGTTTTTTTCTCACTTTCTTTAAAATTTGCGACAAGAATACTCTTGTATAACCATGTTGGATCCCTACGTTCATAATATAATTCAATTCTTCTTTTAGATCCTCTTGCCGACTGCAGTATATCAATGCTCTTCTAAATAGGCTTCTAAACGCCGCCTTCTTATATGATATAGGATCATTTGACCAACGTGGTATAAGTATGGGCTGGTAGGTCGGCTTCCTATATACTTTCCTTATCACATTTGATGGTTGTACCTGCAATTGTATGTCCAAATAATGCATTAATGTCTTACTCACCTGATCTTTTTTAAGCTTCAGGCCAAATTGCTTCAACGTAAATTTCTCTGCAAAGATATCAATGCTAGATTCATCTTTCCAAATTATTAATACATCGTTCACGTATCTATTATAAAAATTGATATGTAGTTGGAATTGTGGGAGTATTTGGCTCTCTATCACTCTTAAGAGGATTTCTGCCAATGTGCCCGCTATGGGGCTTCCTATAGGCACGCCTTCAACCTGCTTGTATATTTTTCCTCTAAAAATAAAGTACGATTCGTAACATATGGTATATGCTATCTCCCTTAACAAATGAGGATCACTTTGTTCTTGTGGAAGGTGTTCCAACATGAACCTATAGAAATACAAACACACTGGTTCAATTTTTAATGAAGGATATAATGCCTCATAGTCATAAGAAGCGAAGACATTTCCATCAACTATTTCTACTTCTTTAAGCTTTTCTAGGAATGTAAATGTGTCTCTAGTGGTATTTATTCCATCTCCTAAGATATTATTGCACCAAGGAGCCAATGTTTTCTCAAGAGAATAAGTGGGAGCCCATCTTTTTTTTGACTATGGGTCTCGCCTCCATTGGAGTTTTACGAGTCTTTAAATAAGCAAATAATATTGGACTAGTAGGCATCTCTTGTTTCTTAACTTCCCATACCCGTGGGAAATTCAAATGCCACTAATAAACCTCGAGGTCCACTGCAGCAGCCGTAGAAATAGTTGACGGAAATGTCTTCATTTACCATATATTATGAATCGTACTTTATTTTTAGAGGAAAAATATACAAGCAGGTTGAAGGCGTGCCTATAGGAAGCCCCATAGCGGGCACATTGGCAGAAATCCTCTTAAGAGTGATAGAGAGCCAAATACTCCCACAATTCCAACTACATATCAATTTTTATAATAGATACGTGAACGATGTATTAATAATTTGGAAAGATGAATCTAGCATTGATATCTTTGCAGAGAAATTTACGTTGAAGCAATTTGGCCTGAAGCTTAAAAAAGATCAGGTGAGTAAGACATTAATGCATTATTTGGAAATACAATTGCAGGTACAACCATCGAATGTGATAAGGAAAGTATATAGGAAGCCGACCTACCAGCCCATAGTTATACCACATTGGTCAAATGATCCTATATCGTATAAGAAGGCGGCGTTTAGAAGCCTATTTAGAAGAGCATTGATATACTGCAGTCGGCAAGAGGATCTAAAAGAAGAATTGAATTATATTATGAACGTAGGGATCCAACATGGTTATACAAGAGTATTCTTGTCGCAAATTTTAAAGAAAGTGAGAAAAAAACTCTCTGCTAGTAATCAGCAAGAATTTTTCCCTGTCCCATACCATTTGAAGGACCTAAATGTCATAAGAAAAATAGCAAGAGGCAGAAAAAAGAAGATCGTGCCAGAAAGGGCGGCCACTGTTTTTAATGTGATCAGAAATGAAAAAGACCCCATACAGAAGCTGAAAGGAGTTTATAGGATTCCGATTAAACATAATGAGAAAAATGGTAAAAGGACAGCGTACGTAGGAGTTATTACTAGGAAACTTGATAAAAGGCTGAAAGAGCATAAAAGAGATATTTTGCAAGCGAATTGAACATTTCCCTTGGGCAAGAGGCTTACGGGAAAGATATAAATATATTATGGGGTGAAGCTGAAGTAATAAAATAAGTCCATCCTCGTACGCACCCTATGATTACAGAGTCCTTAGAGATTATAAAGAGAAAAACTGAAGAAGACCTCATAAACGATAGACTCTCCTGGGAACCGTCTGAAGTATGGAAATACGCATTGACTAAGCAGTGATCTCAAAAAAGAGAGATGTTTCTTAAATGGAAACTTGATAGTATAACAAGATATTTATAAAAAACTTTTTATAATGCTCAATTAGCAGAGCTTCCTTATAATGAATTTTATGCGTTATATTTCCTTATAATGAATTTTATGCGTTTATTATATGTTAACTTATAAATATGTTAATCGGTTATGTGTTAAGTAAGTTTTATATTATTTGTTATTTATCGTTTTTTGACTAATCTTGACGTGTTTAAATTTAAAAAGAAAGAACGCATCAAGTGGATGTATTCTACTGTTCTGTTCTAACCATAACGAAGCTTGTAGT
>AYEL01068630.1:0-16498 GCA_000484575.1 Olivierus martensii | reverse complement strand
AACTTGTTACGTATAAGTATGTAAATGAGCGAGTACGGAAGTGTTCGTCACTCGAGTATAAAAGACCGACGCAATCGACAAGTTTTTGAGGTGTTGTTTGATAACGAGAGGTGTTGAATCCGACATAAAATTGGCGAGTGACATTTGAGTTCTTGTAGAGATCGACTATTGTTTGAAGTTTGTATCGGAGGTGGAGGTATTAGAAGTTAAGTAATATTTTTTATTTCTTGTGACTAATTGGATTTTTGGATGTTTGAATTGAATTAAACAAGTTTTGTTGGATACTTGTTTGTTACTTTATTATAGCTTCAATAAAGCATTTGCTAACACTTTTGTAAGTGTTTTGATTCTAATAAATTTTATATTTTGTTATTATCTAACTTGTTTGAGATTTTCTTAAAATTATTAGCATAAGTTCTAACATTGTTTGTTTGTTCTAGTCTAACACCTAATCAGTACTTTAAGTTGTAAGTTCCGATTTCCGTTTTCATTTCGTCGATTAGACGTTACGTTCTTGTTAGATTGTTTTTGAAATTAATTTAGTATTTAAGTTAGAACTTAGCTTAAGATCTGAGCTCAATGTGAACTCTGGATTGCAGAGTCGCTAGAACTGTTAGGCTTAGTGTAATTAGATAGTATTGACATTTGTTCTAAACTGCGACTTTGCAGTGAAATCACATAAGATACCATTAGGAGAAAAAGCATTAACCATTAGGAGTTCTTCTCTAGCAGATAAATCGATCCCTATTTTATCTGCTAGAGAAGAACTTAGTGCATTGGTGCCAACTAATATTGAAAGGCTATACACACACAATAAATTCAACAGAAACATTCTTTAACCTGTTGAAGCCTATACCAGTGATGGCAAAACTGTGGCACACTGGCAGATTTTTTGGACATGCAAAACTGGAAATTGATGTATTATTTTCAATTAAATTAACATTCAAATTGGCACGTGAAGGCTAATTTTTACAAAAATTTAGCCAGTTTTGGCACACATGACATGCAAAACTGGAAATTGATGTATTATTTTCAATTAAATTAACATTCAAATTGGCATGTGAAGGCTAATTTTTACAAAAATTTAGCCAGTTTTGGCACACTTGCAAACAAAATGCAAACATGTTCAGGCCATTTAAAAGGGCATGGCAATTTAATTAGTTTTCTCAGGCACTCCTTTCCTGAGAAATAGTAGCCAAGCCTACTTTGGATGTGAGTAAGCAGCATTGGTTCCAAATTTACAATACAACAATACATCAGTGGCAGTCCAATTAGAAAAACAGAAAATATATTATAGCTGCTTATGTACTCAGATGAGGCCATTTTCATATATGTTAAGATTTCTTAATATAAATGAAAAAATTTATAAAATGTACTGCGAAAAATTGTGTGAATGAAGGACGTTACATTGTGTTAGATTGTTTTGTAATTAATTAGTATTAAGTTAGAACTTAGAAAAATATCTGAGTTCAGGCCGAACTCTGGAATTTGCAGAGTCGCTAGACCGTTAGACGTAGTTATAATTAATAGAATTGCATTCGTTCAAAATCGTGACTTTGCATAAGAACAATTTAATAAATATGAAATATTAATAAAAATGACTATATTTCAAATAATTCATGTAATTATTTTACTAACTTCAATTATGTGTTCAATTATTTAATTGTGACATAACTTCAATTAATAAATGTTATATAACTAGTGGTTTTTTATCAATAATTTCTGAAATTTTTTGCAAAATTTCTTCATTGATGTCTCATTTTGTTCAGAAGACTTGTTATAATCTACCTATTTGATCTATGGTTTTATCAATAATTTCTGAAATTTTTTGCAAAATTTCTTCATTGATGTCTCATTTTGTTCACAAGACTTGTTATAATCTACCTATTTGATCTATGGTCTTTGACCTATCCTTTTTTTATTTTATTATGCACTCTATTATTTATTTATCGTTATTTTCCTGTATGCTAATGTATTATGTTTTAGTTTAAAAGTTAACTTACTTCCACCTTCTCCGTCGAAGTTGGCAATCACGTGATACGGAGTTGGAACCTGTATCCGGAAGAGCTATCCCGGTTAATGATGTCATCTTATCTACATAAATTTTACCACTGAAACTGATATGTGAAAATAAGAATGATCCATATCGGTGTTTTGTTCGATATATAAATTAATTGTAAAGATAATGACATGAATGAATTACTCTGTAAACTAATAACTTTGAACTTGTTACGTATAAGCATGTAAATGAGCGAGTGCGGAAGTCTTCGTCATAATTCATGTAATTATTTTACTAACTTCAATTATGTGTTCAATTATTTAATTGTGACAATTAATAAATGTTATAATAAATATAAATGTTTTATTGTGACAATTAATAAATGTTATACAACTAGTGGTTTTTTATCAATAATTTCTGAAATTTTTTGCAAAATTTCTTCATTGATGTCTCATTTTGTTCAGAAGACTTGTTATAATCTAAAAATATTGACTATTTCATTGGATAGCTAAAATTTCTTAAAAATTGTTTTCACTAATCTTGTAAATGTAACAAAAAGTTAATAAAAAATAAAATTTGAAAAAAATACTTGTACTGTTAGAAAGAGAACAAAATCTGCAATAAATACTGAAAATTTCAAAAGATTTTGATGAAAATTAAGCGAGATTTCACAATTTTAATTTTTTATTTTTTCATATTAATTAGGCCTAATTTCAAAACATCTGCAGCACTCAAGGGATTAATGAATTAAACAGTTTGAAGCCAGAATGCAATGAGATCTTAGTGACATTAGATTTCCAAAGTTTATATCCTTCACTTAAATTACCTGCTGCTTATCTAGCACTATATACACACTATTGCAAAATATATAAGATGCCACAATGACTGCAGGAGCTTTGAGAGAAATATCATATTTAATATATTACAACTCCTACTTATGTTTTAAACAAAAAGTTTATTTACAAACCAATAGGATGGATACCTATTGATAGACTCATGGCA
The DNA here is from genome assembly GCA_000484575.1 of Olivierus martensii. Lineage (NCBI taxonomy): Eukaryota > Metazoa > Arthropoda > Arachnida > Scorpiones > Buthidae > Olivierus > Olivierus martensii. The sequence goes on along the minus strand of AYEL01068630.1, from coordinate 13,497 downwards.
GAGATGATTGCAGAATTGGTCTTTAGGGTTTTAGAATACATTTTAGAAAAATTTATCAGGAGTTATAAATTTTACAAAAGATATATAGATGACATATTTATTATATAGAGAAATGAAGATAAAACTGAAGATCTAGAGAAAGCATTTATGAATGAAACTTATGGTTTAATTCTCAAGATAGAGTAAAGAAATAAGAAAATAATACATTACTTAGATATATAAGTAAAAAATAGCACTGTTTGCATTTGAGATTAATCTCAGTGCTATTTTTTACTAATATATTTTATGAGTATAAGCACTAAATAGAGTAATATTATTTACATATATGGATAGAGATAGACAGATCAGTTTACAAGGTAAATGTATATCAGAAGCTGACAGCAGGAAAATTAACTATCCTGGCATGGTCAGATGACAGGCTCTCATACAAAAAGGCAGCATTTTATAAATATTTTAGGAAAGCAAAAACCCATACAAAAACTATTGAAGCTTAAAAACAGAAATATTAAAAATAGGAAAAAAAGCATGGGTACACAGTAAAATTTGTGAATTCAATCCAAGCTAAAGAGAGACTTGACCAGACAAGATAATATGGTAATACAAGAGACTTCATTAGCTCAATCAGAAGGAATGATATACTCTCATCAATACTTTAATGTTATTAATTTAATTTTACTCAAACTAGATTTTTACTTTTAGAAACTACTAGCATGGAAAATTTTATCCTTCCACCCCAGCCATATTGAGGAATTGTGAAATGATATTACTTTTTTATAAAATAAAATTATTGAATTGTATACTAGGCAACTTAAAAGCTTTAAGTTGTTTAGTATATAATTTCAAGTAATAAACAAAGGTTATTTTAAGTAATAAACTTTTCTGTGTCCTATTTAGAACACGGAAAATTTTTTTCTGATACAGTAGACTCGCATTTTTGCAAACTACATTTTTTACAAACTATTTAGGTGGTCCCAAAAGTCCCTAATGTTAATTAATGCCATTCTCATTTATGAACTTTTGATTTTATAAACTTGTTTGGGGATCTATACGAGTTCATAAAATTAAGAGTTTTTTGTATTTATTATTTAATCAGTACAATCTATTAAAAATGAACTTTTTAATAAATATACATTTAAAACTAAATTATTTTTCATTATGTATAAATATTTGCTATGGAATAGAGACTAATAAAACAAATTAAATTAAAATTATTTGATAATATATTTTTTAGAGAACATGCTTCTATTAACTTTAGCATAAATAATTAAAATAAGAAAATTTATTTCCAATAAAATTAAATATATTGATTAATAACATATAAAAAAAATCAATAATAATGCATAAAACCTGAAATAAATAAAAGTGCCTAAAGTTATTATGTCTGGTAGGCTTAACACAAATCTACTTAGCATTCAGGATCAGATAAGTGAATAGGGAATGGCATTAAAAAGGTAAAAGCAGTGATTTCCAAACTTTGTGTCTGTGCCCCCCTTTTTTCTTAGAAAATTGGTATGCCCCCTCATTTTCATAACAATCTAAATTTTATAAATACTTTCCACTTACAATTTAATACTTCAAAACAATATATGATATCTTATATAAATAAAGTTCTTATACATATAAAAGATATATTTATTATGGTGTAACTTTTTAAAATTTGCAATAAATAAAGTTTTATTTGTATTATTTATAATTTTTATGAATTTATCTATTTTATTCTAATTGAAGTTAACTAGAAGAATATCTTTGTGATATATATAAAATATATGTTTATTATGGTGTAATTTTTAATACAGTTAAATCTTACAAAAAAAAAAAACGAAAAATAGAATACATGTTTAATACAACATAATATTTAATGTGATAGATGGGCTTGTTTTTCAGCATAAATTCTCTCAAATTGGGTTGTCATTGAAGATATCGCTACTCGCAATTCTTTTCAGTTACTAAATGAGATCGATATTTTTGACTTTAATTAATTAAAACAGCTACTGCAGAAAGTTTCTGGGTACATGGATATATGTATTTATAACCCTTTTACTGTTCATTTTTTTCGACACCAATTTGAATTTATTTTTTGCTTGTTTGTTTTAAAAATGATGCTTTTGTTAATTCTTACGTGCCCCCTTGCCATAGACTCGCACCCCCCTAGTGGGGCATGCCCACAGTTTGGAAAACACTGGGTTAAAGGAGAAAAAATTTTTTTAAATGTTTCATTACATCAGCATTAATCTTACATGATTTTTTCTATTGCTTGCTTTGAATTATTTTCTTACATCTGAATTGGCAGCATTATGTGATATGTTGCTTATATAATTACAGTATTGTTGTAACTTTATAAAGTTTTATTTTCTTTATATGCATTTCCATATTTTTTATATACATATTTATGTTCTATTTCAATATTGCTGATCTTCATTATTGTTTCATCAGTAAGTTATTATTTAAGTTAAATCCTAAAGAGATCATAATAAGCTGTGTCCATTCTGTAAATAATTATCATATGATATAAATCTTGCATAATTTTGATTATGACTATTTCTTAAGATTTTATTCAAGAATTTAGAGAAGTATTGATGATTAATTAATTAAATTATCATCATCGTATATGAATTCTAATTTATTATTATTATAAAAATAATTTTATTCTTTTAATAATTTTTCTTCTTCTTATTTTTAGATATATCATCCAATAATGAAGGCCAACTTCCCTTGCTAGATGATGGATTGAGGGATCTTGCTAATGTAAAGAAAAATTTGCAATAAATAAAGTTTTATTTGTATTATTTATAATTTTTATGAATTTATCTATTTTATTCTAATTGAAGTTAATTAGAAGAATATTTATAAACCAGATATCCAAATCTAAATAACCCTTAGCTATAAAGCAGTCTTACTAGGAGAATATATACAAATCAAATAGCCTAAGTCAAATTAACTTTTAGCATAATAATTTAGAATTAAACTGCAATTTGAATAATAATTTTAAATCAAGACTACAGTGCTACCATAATTAATTAAATTTTAAATTTGGACTAAAGTAACACATCTAGTAATTAATTATTATACTATATTTTAAACTAAGTTTTCCAAAATAAAATTTTGCCACTACATCAGAATTGAACCAGGATCTTTGTGATAGTGCCCTAATTTCTTTTCAGTTATCTGTCTGATACCATAGTAGTCTAACTGGTAAGATGTTGGGTGCTATTACAAATTTCCAGTTTGATTCTGGTGTGGTGGCAAAATTTTATTAATTAATTTTATTATTAATTACTAGAGCCAAAATTTGAGTTAATTAATTATTAATCCAACAGATAGTTGCATTGTAACCTTGATTTAAAATAAATATTAATAAGAAATTGGTTGCAAAATACACTCAAAATCAAATAAAATCGTTTTGTCAGTCAATCAAGTCAATACCTTTCATAATTTCACAGTGTTTGTATTTAATATTTATGCAATTTTCTAAGCACATATGTTTTTAATTATTGTTTCAAATTTAAAATGATTAAATTATAATTTTAATATATAATTAAAAAAATTTTGACCCTGCCAAACTTCTCTGAAAATGACGTTTCACTTTTTTGGCCTGCTGGCATTATTCAAACCCACGATTCATGTAACAGCCAATGAAAGCTGATCTACTAAGAAAACTGGCTTAATTTTAACATATCACTCTTTTATAATATCTTAGTCAACAAATGCATTCCTTAAGATTTTCTATTTTGGCTACATAATTTTCTAAGAGAATTTTATCACCTCAGACAGTTATTAGGTGAAGGTGGGATTTTGAGAGTATTTTTTTACCATTTTGTTTTACGCCCATTTTCAATCAGATAGATTAGTAAAGGGTTGGATCACTTCCAACCACAGGCTACACCCACATCCATGGAGGGAGTCTTTTTTTGGTCAACAGATGACGCCAAACTCCATTCTTGTAGAATACTATGTGGAGGGGCGAAACAAGCCCTTCCACAAACTGCCCACCCCTGCGGAGGTGTCAGCCAGATTGTGGAGGACAGGGATCGACAGGCCGGGCCCGGACCACATCATAAAAATTTTCAAGTGGTGGGACTCGAGGCGCGAACCCCCTCCAGAGTGGAAAGCCGAAGCACTTACACATGGCCAATCCGGCCGACCCCATGTAGGAGGTCAGATGGTGAAGAATAGGGATCACTGGGAAAGTGCGGTCCTAACTATATTTCATTGATGCAATATGGCCCTTTCTCCCAAAAGTTTTCCCACCCCTGGTCTAGCTGGTAAGGCGTCGGGACGGTAACCCGAAGTCCCTGATTCGATTCCAAGCCAAGGCAAATTTTTAATTATGGGAAATTAGTAAAAATTAAAGTTCAATTATTAAATAATGGATGGTGCCACCTTAGCCTAAATTTAAATTGATAATAATTAGTCTGACAGATGGTGGCACTCTACGAAATTGAAAATAATTATTAATTTGGCAGTTAATTCAAAAATAAACCGCTGGGGGAAGTTTGGCTAGATTAGGATTATTTGAATCGCATAAATCCCCTAGTATAATGGATTATGATTAGAATAAAAATTTAGTGTATTTGCAAGCTACAGTTCTGAACATGTTGAAATAAAGAAATATAGCATGTTTAGCAGTAGAAAAAGTTTAAAATTGCGAGCAGTGGCCCCAATATATGTCTCCAACTTGTTGTCTTCTAGATTTCTTAAAGGGACTTTATAAACTCCTGTCTTAAAGTCATTAGACCTTTTAGTTTTATCATTGCATATAACATTAAATATTGTAGGGGCTCTCCGGAATGTACTAGCTTTGTTAGCGGATTTTAAGGATGACCTAACTGCCTTAATATTGTGAAGCCAGTACGGTATAGGATAAGGGAGGTGGAGTCTAAAATATGCTCAGTGGGTGTCGATGTTTCTAAATGTCCAGAGGGAACCCTTTGTCTTAGAAACTTCTCTCTCGCTTTCATATACAGGTTCCGTAAAAACTTAGTAGCGTAGCCATGCTTTTTACCAAGATTAAAGATCCTATCCATCTCTGCTTTCCAAAGAAATCTGTTACTGCAGTGCGTCAAACATCGGCTAAAATAAAAATTAAATGCTGACTTCTTGAAGAACCAAGGGTCAAAGGACCATCTTGGTATAACGACAGGAGGAGCAGAGGGTTTTACGTAGACAGTAGTTTTAAATCTACCAGGGTCCGCTAAGATTTTTACGTCTAGGAAATTTACTTCTGACTGACTAACTTGTGTGAGGTTAAGCTTAAGCCCAAATTCTGCTCTAGTAAAGTGTTGTACAAGGTTGCTTGCGATGTGATTATCCTTCGAGGCTACAAACAAATCATCATCATATCTTGAGTAAAGCAGGATCTCACTAAACAGGTTTTGACTAAGCTGTATTTCAACCTCTCTAATGAGCAACTCAGCTAAGATCCCAGCCATGGGGCTGCCTATAGGGACCCCTTGATGCTGTTTGTAAAAAACACCTTCAAACGTCGGGGAGTGTAGTTTTTCAACAATGGATCGGGCTGTGGGAGGGTCTTTATGCATTTTAATAAACAAGAAGATCCTAGGATACACTGGGTTAACAATCTTACGTTTACTAACAAAGGCAGGCAAGGCACGACGTCGGAGGAGTTTATTAACTTTAGAGACCAGAGTGTCAGTCGGGTCTCTAAATACTAATTCTCTAAAAATACTAAGTCCAAATATCCATTTTAATATGTTTTTATTCTTAATTTAATTTTCATTTATTCATATTCTGCTTACTTTATTCATATCGAATTTAAGTTTAGTAACAATAATATTTAAAGTTTTATAATAACTGTTAATTTGAATATTTTAATACTAATGCGTTATATTTTAACAATAGTGATAATTGTAGACGCTCATCTTCTAATCCTCACTGATAACCTTAGAATGTATGTGTATATATATATATAGATAATTGTTAACAATAAGAAAAACATATATTATTTTTGAATTTAAATGAAAATTATAGAATCCATAATGTTCTATCAGAATGCTTAACTGTTCTAATTTAGAATAAGTATATTTGTAACTGAAGATGGCATTAAGAAATGCTGAAAACGTTTTTACAGTTTTCTATATAAAAGCTTTTTTCCTTTTGTACTGCTAGTAGTGCTGACTGTGATAGAACTTTATTCTATTCTATTGTTATGATTTTTAATAGTTGCAATGTTGATAGTCTGTAATGTCTGAAACTATTTTGTTATTAATTAAAAAGTTTATTTTGATTCATTTTAATCTGTTTTACTTTTTATATTATCATATTGAATCTTGATTTGTTTTATATTTTTAATAATTTTGCATCTTTAATATTTAGTTTGTAATATTAAGATGGAATTAAAAATTAAATACTCAAAATTATTAAATTAACAAATAGGTCCTAAATTAATATAAAAGCAAATTTAAACTAGCTTATAATTTTCTTTTAAAGTTCTATAAGCTAGTTTAGATTTTGTTTTTATATCAAAATTATTAAAAAAACAAAAAAAAACAAAATTTTTAATATTAAAAAAAAATTAAAAAAAAAAACTTAAAAAAACAAAAAAAAAACAAAAAAAAAAAAAAGTAATTTTTCATTTTTAAAGTATTATTGAAAAAAAATAAAATCTGAATATAATATATGTAATTTAAGGTCCTTAACAAAATTTCTCTACAGTTGGTTTTGGACCAGTTTATTTATATACTGAAAAAACAATCAATAAAAAAATCATAATTTCAAAATTGATTTTTGTGATCTATACTAAAAATTAATTTAATGATTTGACAAAATAAATCACCTTCTTAATGTTGCCACAGGATTACTAGCTGTAACATGAAGGGGAAGAGAAATTCCATTTATTAATATTTCATCCATGCATCCAACAAATCCCATTCTAATATCTGTATAACCTGTCATACGAACTTCTGCACCAAAATATACATCACTTCCATCAAGATTTAAAACTTCATAGAATCCAGGAGATATTCCAGAAGCTCGGTATTTTCGATCAACAACTAGTTCTGCAGTGTTTCCTCTTCTTTCTAAACGTATTTCATGCCAATTTCCATCATTTACTGGTGCATGTTCAACTCTTATTAAGCCTTCTCCACTACCACAGTCTAATCTATATTGAACTAAACCATTCTGAATCTGAAAATAATTTATCAAAATTAATTTTAATCCATTTTATCCTAATAAAAAATAAATTATTGTAATTTTAACAATAGAAAAAAAGAACTTTCATTAAAAAAAGTTGACAATTTGGCCAAAATTCTTTACAATATCATTAAGCAAGCTAAATTATAATATGATATAATAATCATCAGATATGACTGCTACTATAAATTTTACTCTATAAATAATAATAATTTAATTATTACTAATGCATCTTAAAAGCTAAAAATTCACATTAAAAATTATATTTATATGGATGTGAATATTTAGCCAGCTCCTTTAGATTTAACTTTTATCATTAGATTTAACTTTTTTTTTTTCTAAAAATTATAAATTTCAAAGTAGATTGACCGCAGATGAATGATTCCAAAAAAACTAGGTGACTATCTATGCAATTTCAGAGATGATAAAGCAGATATGTCAAATTTGGAAGCTGTATCTGTTTCTCGCAACTATTCAGTGTAACTAACTCCATAGCCATAAATATTTTTAACTGTCATATATTTTATATATTTTAATTACTATACATAATTCATAAACATTATAATAATAAAAAAATTTGGTTAATTCAAGTAATAAATTAAACCTAATTTTTTCTATATTCTTTATTTCACTTATATTTTTATTTTTTCAAAATTTATTCTACTATACAATAGTTTTTGTAGAGTTTAAACAATTGTAAATGCAAGTGATCTGAATATTTAGTAGCTACCATCTCAATAGGCATTGTCCGTTAAATGATCCTCAGCAAGATCTGAGTTTAATACCACTGTATCAAACTCTAGAACTAGAACTAAATAAGATATCAGAACCAGAACTAAATAAGGTTTTAATGATGCACAAAAAATGCTAGAGTATTATTTGAAATAAGTGAGAAAATCTAAATTTGTTAAAAGATATAAAATGTACAGAGCTGTAACAATGATTTTGACACCCTTGGCAAATAACAAATATGGTGCCCCTTTATGTCTTTTTTGTGAACGTGAAGAAAATTTTGCTTCACGTTCTGAGTGCCCTTCAGATTTTTGTGCCCTTGGCAAATGTCCGTTGCCAATCCGGTTCTGAAAATGTATATGGTTTTTTAATTAAATTAGATCCTATTGTTAGATAGCACAAGTTATATGCTTTAAAATAAGACTTCAATGAGCATTTTCTGTTGATAGAAGCTGACATATTAAGGATGGGATGTTCATTCTGGGACATACTGTATACATTAAGTCACCACAAAAATATTCCCAATAGTTTTTTTATGAGAGAATTTTTTTTTTTTGAGGATCATATTTTTTAGTAAAAGTGACTGCATAATCTATTTGCTTAATACCCTGCTATGCCTCTAACCATCCAATTATGATTGTATCCATTACTGATTAGTAACAACACTGACTGGTTCCTATTCAAATTCCATTTTTACATCAAGTTCTCACCATCTTTTTCTCATTAATACACTATTAACAATATTTTCGTTTGTTAAGAAGTGACACACCAATTCTTTGTTCAATGTCATCCTGTAATCAATAATATCCTCTATATAAGTTCCTGTTTCTCAAGGATATCTAGAACTGATTGTATCTACAATATATAAATATAATGTATGGCACGACTCACTGTTTTGCTCTTCATTGTTCTCAATTTGATTTTCACTGTCAGTTAATCTTATAAAACCACTTTTCTTCAACAAATGTGAGCAGAATCCTTCAAAATATTCTCCCAAGCAATCCAATTTTATATGGAACATCTTTTAATATTATAAGCTTTAGAAAATCAGGAATATCATGATTTGATTAGAGACAAAAGTAACTGTTGCTTGAGTTTATTTTAAAATTATAAATTATTCTTTGATCAAGGAGTTGAATTAACACTGATATTTTTTTTAGTGAATATGTAGCCCTTGTGTTATAAATAAAGGATTTTGTTAACTGACTGCTTGAAGTGCTGTTAATGAGAATATAAATTATTAATAATTTGGAATTAAACTGCAGTTTTAATAATTATTTTAAATCAAAGCTATGATGGCACTATCTGTTGAATTAATAACTACTTTAAATTTGGACTAATTTTGCACCATCTAATATTTAATAATTAGACTATAATTTTTAACTAATTTTTTCTGAAACAAAAATCATGCCACATTCCAAAATCAAACCAAGAACTATGGAATAGCATTCCAATATCTTACCAGTTACTGTAGTATTGGACAGATTTCCTTTTCAGGAAGCTTATATAATGGTTAATTTGTAAATTAGTTTTGATTTAAAATTATTATTAAAATTGTAATTTAATTCCAAATTATTATATTAGGGATTAATTTGATTTATCTAATTTTTCATATACAATTCATCCTGATGTAACATAATATGTTTAAAAATACTGCATATAGTGAGAAGCATTCTATGAGAAAATGGCAGTTTTATTCTGTGATTTGGTAATTTTCATTTAAATTCATTAAAAAAATGAAAAATTTCTTATAAGAAAACAGAAATGATAATGTATGGTAGTATTATAAGCATTGCTTTTTTATGAAGATATGCAAATCTGTGATATAGCAGCAAGTCCATTTCCCCAGCCCCCACCTTGGCATTTCATAAAAATTTTTATGCCACTTTTTTGTGCTGAAATGTTCAGAAGAAATTTCATTTTGTACTGTGAAATTTTTTAGAAATTTCACATTTTAAAATGGAATCTGGGGAAATGCTAGCCTCTCCACACATGAAATTGAATCATAACAACTGTTATGACATTTTTTGCTGAATTATGCTGCACAAATTTGATTTTGTACTGTGAAGTTCTTCAAGTAATTTAAGTTTGAAATTCACAGCTAAACTTCTTGAAATTTTGAATTATTTTTAAGTAAATTTAATGTATTATAGTGTGTTCATTTTATGCTGTGAAAATTTCTTTATATACCATGAAATTTTTCGAAAAATTCAGGTTTAAAATGACAGCTAGTGAAATATTAACTTCACCTTGCATATTGTGGATTATTTAAATATCAATTTAATTGTTGTTGTGAAATTGTTTGAATATCAATTTCAATATATTAATTTCATCATTTTATACTGTGAAACTCAAAGAAATTTGTAAAATTTATCAAGTTTTAAATGGGAAATGGAGAATAATTATCCCTAGTTTTGTACAGCAATACCTTGCATAGTCCGATTAATTGATTCCTCTTTCTTACTGGACTAATTGAAACTGGACTGTTCGAAATACGTAATCTATGGGAAAAATTATAATTGGTTCCAAGAAGTTTTTGAATTTGCTCATATGTTTTTTAAATTGGTAAATTCTTACATTAATAATTATTTCATACGCATTAAACATTAAAACCTTTTATATTACATTAAATTATTTCTTTATGCATTAAACATTAAAATCTTTTATAAAGATTTATAATAGATAGAAGGGGGCAGAGAAAGTGGGTCCTAGCCCATAAAGACGATTAAATAAAAAGGGCTCACCCGGCAGATGAACGCATTCACTTTCTCCAAGTTGGCCGCTTGGCGCCATTCCAAACGCAGAATGGCACTCTGTGTAAAGGCATATTCCCACTTCAGCTGCGCTGCCACGGGCTGATGAGTCACAAACACCGATATGCCCAGTATTAGTTCCCATTCAATGATTCAATTAAGCGTTTTTGGTAAACAACTGATAACATTGCACTTGAAAGATAGGAACTACAATAAATGTTGTTAAAACAAATTTGGCAGCACTGGAGCAGCCACCTGCTTGTCTCAGCTCCTCAAATATGGATATACACGAAATACATATTGTATAATGTTTCAACATAAACAATGGATACATACACATACATACTATTATGACGAATATGTATTAACACACGAAATACATACTATTATGTTTCAACATAAACAATGGATATACACGAAATACAGCAATATCTCACATAGTCTGGATTATAATTAATAAAAAATTTTAATTTAGTTTATTTTTTTAGAATAAATATGAAATATAAGTGTGTTTGCTACTTACTACCTATATATTATATGAAAATCACTCAGCTCCTCAAATAGTGGCTATTCGAGTCATAATATGACTCGAATAGCCACTATATTACTAATAACAACTTCTTCCACCCCCTTTGCAGTTTCACGGTCAATAGGCAGTATTTGTCAGCAAAGACTTATCCACCTGTAGTCATGTTTTCCTGTGTATGGATGCCATCAAGAAAAGCCTGCAACCTCCATATGAAGGTCCATACGAAGTTTTAAGTCGAAGTGACAAAGCTTTTAAAATCATGGTCCGAGGGCATCCCACTACTGTGAATATAGACCGACTGAAACCAGCATATATAAAAAAAACCGACATAGATCACTCCATCCATAAAAATCAAACTGCCGAAGCTAAAGACGCATTGACTTCTAGTCCTGCAACAGAAGTTCCAACAAAACACTCTCCCACCGGTGAGGACAACATGTTCCGGCCGCCGAGTGTATTTTAATCCCAAATATTTATAAACATCTCACTATCGCTGGCAGGGGGGCTACCTGTGGCGGTCACTTGGGAACTATTTCTTGAAGAGAAATTGTTTCAACCTTCAACCTTTGCATGGTATGATACAAATTCTTGAAGAGAAATTGTTTCAACCTTCAACTTTTGTGCGGTATGATACAAAAAAGGGGTCCAAGTAGTTCTGAGGAGAACAAAAGGAGAACAGTTTTTTCTTTGTTTTAGCCGGAGGCGGTCGACCTAGAAACGCGTACGTTAAATAGTAATTGGCTATACCGGAAACTACTTCCCTGGCTGGAGCTGTATATTTTTTATTGTGTTTGTTATATTAAAGTTGTTTATTTATAAAAATGGAGTCAGTTGAGTCTTCAATATTTTTTATCAACCACGGAATGTAACTTACACAATATATCCCCAGGGAGTACAAGAAGCTTGTCTAGGGGTATGATGAATAGCATGTAAATAAGTATATTGTGCTATTAATGTATTCCAAAAATAGTTATAAACATTTTTAGACTATTCCATATTCCAGTGAGGTTGCATAAACTTTTTTCTCACTACATGGTTGATAATTAAAAATGCCTGGTTAAAATTCAAGATAGCTAGTGAAATTGCCAGATCGGTACCCCTCGAGGCTTGCCTCTGTGGCATCTGCACCTCCTGTTCATGCTCATGGAGGGAACCAGATAATTTACTAAAAGCCAAGGGGGTATGGGGACCAAAAAGGTTGGGAATCCCTGTTCTAATTTTTAAAATATCTAATTACCTCTATATTGGAGATAATTAAATACTAAAGGCATAGAAATTCTGCAACTAATAATAGCTATAGTGCTTAGTTTGTCTCTTTGATAATTAAATATTTTGATACCACTATTAATTAATATAGTAATAGCTACAATAAAGATTTACAATTGGTATCTATGTCTGTTGGTAAGCATTTTTATAATAATATGTATATGATGGTCATTCACATAAAAACCAAAATTTGATTTATAGACAAGTAAAAAAATAAAATTACGACCAGTAAACATTAATTTTTCAATGTAATCTCTTTTTACATCACAGCATTTTTGCCATTGATGTATCTATGCATTAGTACCAACAGAATAGAAGGATTTTCTCTAACATTGAACCACTATAATATATGTTTTAAGTTCATCATCTGACTAAAAGTGCCTGCCACCAAATATTCCTTCAAGGAACCAAACAGATGAAAGTTCTAAAGGTGCTAGATCAGGACTATAAGGGGATGTGAAAGGACTTCTCAATAGAGTTGCAGTCCTTAAATGGGGCTTGAAGAGTAATGTGATATGAACGATCTATGAAGGAGCTGTCCTCCCAAAAATAACCTATGCATGTCAAGTGTGGGACTATGTAGTAGACAAAAAGAAAATCAAGGAACTGTTACTAACCAGTAAGATTCCAAAGGAAGGCAGCCTTAAGGATAATAAAGGGCTATGTTATTTAGCCCTTTTTGTCCATCTTCCATATTTCTTCCCAAGTATTCAATGAAGTTTGACATAAAAAAAGCCTTAATCTTAATTGGTACATATACAGTATAATCAATGTTTCTTTTATATTGTGCTGACCAAGCTACATTCGGCTGCTAACTCATTACCTACATTGCCTGAATGCCCTGGAACTCAGCAAGCTTGTGTGTTGAGCTCAATTTGACAAAAGTACAAGTAGGTCTCAATTAGTGTGAGTTCGAATAATGCAATTTCGATTAGTGCGACTCATAAAATTGATACCGTTTTTCAGTTAGTGTGAGCAAATATTTGATTAATGCGAGTTGTAAGCATAGACCAGTCTTACTAACAAAGCTCCGCTTCCTTTTATGATGTCAATTAACAAATTACC
>AYEL01068628.1:0-22802 GCA_000484575.1 Olivierus martensii | reverse complement strand
TTTAAAGATATTCTAAATGTATTCTTTTTCAGTTTTTTGAGTTTGTATAACATTCGAATATTTTATTTTATTTGTTTATGTATTATGCTGATGATGGCTTACTGAAGCTGAAAGATCTTCAGTTTTAATAAAGAACATTTCCACTTATAATTTGTGCTGTAATATTTATAATTAGACAAGAAGCAAGATGAATATATGCAAGGTAACATATTAATTTAGTAATGCATAATTTCTTCCCACTTCTTATTCAATGTAAAAAATTCAGCTCAATTATTAAAAGTGGAAAATAAATTTATTATACTTGAAGATCTTTCTGCTTTATTAAGCCATCTTCAGCACAACGTTGTGCTGAAGATGGCTTAATAAAGCAGAAAGATCTTCAAGTATAATAAATTTATTTTCCACTTTTAATAATTGAGCTGAATTTTTTACATTGAATAAGAAGTGGGAAGAAATTATGCATTACTAAATTAATATGTTACCTTGCATATATTCATCTTGTTTATGAATTTAAATAAAAATAATAATTATTATCATGAATGCTGCATAAAATAAATTATTTAATTTTAAAATAAATTATTTAATCTATGAAAGTATTTAATTGTTATGCTTGTTTCTGCTACACAAAATGAATTAAATTAATAGTTTAGCTCAGGACTGTCCAACCCGCGGCCCAACATAAAATCGTAAATTTCCTTAAAACATTGAGATTTTTATATTTTGAGGAAGTTTTTATTTTTAAAATTCGCCGTAACATCATCAAATATCCCACTTATAAAGAAAAAGAAATTTGTTTCATTTTTGTACTAAAAATGTATTAAAAAATAATGAAGTTAATGTAGTTTTTATTATTTAAATAACTATCTACATTTTCTAAAATATTTCTTATTCAGTGATTAATACTCAATGATTTTTAAAAAATTTCTAAATGAAAAGAAGCCGAAGATTATTATGTTACGACATTTTTGCTTATTTGGCATGGTGGATATCATATATTCAGGTGCAGGGCCGGATTTACCTATAGGCCGACTAGGCCGCGTCCTAGGGCTCCGCGATTCTAGGGGCCCCAAAACTATCAATCAGTTTTTCAACTTTTATAAACTTTTAATAAAAAAAAAATGGGTTTTTATTAAAGTGCTAGACAGAGAATAAAATTTTAAAGATTCCTTATAAGTTATAAGGAGCCTTTAAAATTAGACGTAGCTGATTTGAATTTTTAGGGACCCCAAAGCCTTGCTCGTCCTAGGGCCCCCAAAAATGCAAATCCGGCTCTGCATATATTGTACATTATTTATTAACTTTATTACTTAATGACTATCATTAGAATTAATATATTTTATGTGCGGCCCGAGACAATTTTTCTTCTTCAAATGTGGCCCAAGGAAGCCAAAAGGTTGGACACCTCTGTTTTAGCTTTTATTAACATATTTTGGAGAAAGAAAAATTCAAACAATAAAACAAGATTTGAACATACGGTAATCATATGTCGAATGAAATTCTATTCTTAAAATGATTACGAGCTTATTGTATCGTCAATGTTATCAATGAAATTTATTTGGGAGTTGAATAACTTTATAATTCTCAAATATTTTTTTATAATAGACAACTGATTCAACTGAAATAAAAGAAAAAAATATATATAAATAAAGCTTTTACCGTTATAATTAATCCTATCTATGAAAAATTCCTTTAACGTAACTTTAATATTTTTCATGTGCAATAAATAATTTCAAATACTGTACTGTATTTCATTTTTTTCTTTTTTAATTTTCAAACGTTCGTTAACAGGATCCTGTCAAGATTTTAAAATTCACGCGTCTTAAATAAAATGGAACGATTATTTAAAATTTTAATTTCTGCTGTTTTTTCTTTTTTTCCGAGAGAATATTTTATATAATTTATTGAATGAAATATTTTGCGAACAGAATAAAAGAACAGACGGAAAAGGTAATTGCATAAAATCGTTGTCATTTGAAAACATTTTAAATGATTATACAGTAATACCCCGACTTATGTAAATTCGGGGATACGTAACTTCTCATCGTGCCCCTTCACCCATACGACACGCGACGCGTTAATCGTGATTTGCAGATTGCGCTTGCACGAACTTGTACGGACGTGTTTCATTTGCAGCGCGTCACACGAGTCGATCTGTATGAACTTTTTAAACGCGGTACAGATACTATATTTTATTATACTGAACATATTTCATTTGCTGATTTGTTAATTAAGTCTAAGGTAAAAGTGGGGGTTCGGGTTTAGTCGATCTGTATGAACTTTTTAAACGCGGTACAGATACTATATTTTATTATACTGAACATAATTAACAAATCAGCAAATGAAATAAGTCTTTAAGGTAAAAGTGGGGGTTCGGGTTTACGTGTGGGCGAGAATCTGGCAACGCGAAGCGCGTTGACGCGTCCAGTTGCGCCGCGGTCAGATTGTTTTAGATCACGTAGTTCTGTCGGTGGGCAGCGAATCTTCAATTCTCTAATGATAGGTTTTTGGAGTGGATCTTTAACATAAGGAATTGTCGCTTCGTATTTTATACATTAGTCGGTGGGCGGCGAATCTTCAATTCTCTAATGTATACAGATGGCGCCACGCGACGCCGCGCTTCTCGCATACACGTAAGCCCGACTTTCACCGTCTTTAATTACACTAAAATATAAATTTTTATAATATGCCCGTCTATAGAGGTGGGCAATCTGTGGTGTATACAGATGGCGCCACGCGACGCCGCGCTTCTCGCATACACGTAAGCCCGACTTTCACAGTCTTTAATTACACTTACATATAAATTTTTATAATATGCCCGTCTATAGAGGTGGGCAATCTGTGATAGGGTCTATTATACATCCACTATTTGGTAATTAATTGAGTAGGAAGTGGCGTCATCTGTCGACTAAAAATTAGGCATTTATCTTGCATAATATGGGATTATCCCTTAACATTTGAATGATTTGCAATAATTGAATCTGCAATATTATCACGATATTCTTTTTTGGACAAACAAAAGCGCAAAACAAGTATGTATATACTTGATGAAGCATCTGAAATCAATATTGAGTCTATAGGAGTGGCATATTAGCAACTTTTGTGACGGTAATAATGTGCGCGGAACAGTCGATTTCGATGTAAAAAGTAACATTGCCAATAAGAACGATGTTTATTTTTATGTAATGTTATGTGCCTCTGAGTTTTCAGTTTCGAATAAACATTTCAGTGTAATTTGCTTCGTTTGACGGCTAATCACGCAAACTTTCGAGAACGACTTAAAATTACAACTCTTCGCCATTTTAAAACATCATCAATTGAAATGTGCAGAACATCATTGCGTGTCTGATCATCGTACATATAGACACGCAGATAATTTACATGTTAATATCATAATTTTATTCGAAGCTTATTGCTTATTTGTCAAAACTGTCATTATTTTATGGCAATTTACTGCAACATCGCGAATAATTTAGCGGACTATATCATCGGCGTAGTGATATAAATAATCTTCGGCTCTTCCATCGACTCAATACTGGCTTCCGATGCTGGTCGTTAAGTATAGTTAATCTTTTGTAGAAAATGGTTTAAAACAAATTTAGATCCATTGAAAGTGAATCAGAATCAATTGTATTATTAGTATATGTAGTGCATATTATATATATCTAATAATAAATTAGTTTTTTATCCTGCTTCAAGTGCTTGTTGTGATTTCTTTTGTCAGTAGAAGCAGCGGAACTCAGTTGTTTATAGTATATAAACATATTTATCATCGCGAATAATTTAGCGGACTATATCATCGGCGTAGTGATATAAATAATCTTCGGCTCTAGCATCGACTCAATACTGACTTCCGATGCTGTCGACAAGTATAGTTAATCTTTTGTAGAAAATGGTTTAAAACAAATTTAGATCCATTGAAAGTGAATCAGAATCAGTTTTCGTGATAGCATGTAAGACTATCTCTAAAGCTGAAGTTAGATAATGTACAGTACATAATACATTACAGTATTGCCAAATGGATGATTATATGACAGCATCATGAAAAATTAATTGCTTTTTTCGATAATTTTACACCTTATAATGTATATAAACATATTTATTTTTTCAAAATATTAGAGAAATCTTGAATAATTATGAAAATAAAGAAATATAGATTAATGTATGATTTTTGATTATGCATTTCTATTCAATATTCTCTTTTGATAGTGAATGTATTCATTGCTATAAAATGTTGAAAGCAGATGATAACTGAATCATATATTTGATGGCTTGATAATAAATATTTAACTGCTTACTTGAATTATTTGATGTGCATTTCAACTTATTAATTCGTATACCAGTACCGTTTTCTTTAAAAATTTTTTCTAAATAATTTTCTTATTATAAATAC
Organism: Olivierus martensii; assembly: GCA_000484575.1. Lineage (NCBI taxonomy): Eukaryota > Metazoa > Arthropoda > Arachnida > Scorpiones > Buthidae > Olivierus > Olivierus martensii. Next base: position 18,412 of record AYEL01068628.1, on the reverse strand, counting down.
ATATGTTTGTTTACTTATATTTGACTCTAACAATTAAGAGGTTCGTTTATGGATATCTAAAGCCAACAAAAAAGTTATCAAAAATATTCATTCTGAAAAATATAGATCAAGATGAACAATATCTATAAAAGTAGTTATTTCGATTAAGATGCACCAGCTCTTTCAACACTCGCGAAAAGGACATTTTCCGAAAACTCTCACGGAAGTAGAAATTCTCGAATAAGTATTTCGAAATATTTTTATAAAAGTAGTCTTAGATCACTCTATATATTCTTCTAGAAGTTAGAAACCGGATAAATTTTTGTACGGCCAATCCAAGGGCCAATCCAGTCCCTTGGATTGCTGATACGACTGCTGGTACTTTGACTGATATATAGCTGATATATAGACTATGGTACATATAGTCTATATATTAGCTAATGGGCTGCTAATGCTATGGTACATATAGTCTATATATCAGCTAATGGACTGATTGTATGTTGAACCGATTGATTGTATGTTCAACATATAATCGAACGGAGCGCGCCTCATGGCATCAAAGAGCGCTGGCGCATTTTATGCTTTGTTATTATTATTATTATAGTAAGACATATTTTTTACACAATTTAAACAATGATCGGACTGAGTGGCCCCCAGTCTGCTCACCATCAAAACTTGAGGGAGCGCAACAAAAATTTTCGCTTGGGGCACTAAAAGTTCTAGAGCGGTACCGCGATAATGATTTTTAGTCGATCGCCAATCAATATGATTATGTTAATCAATGTAAAACAAATATTTAAATTACATTAATAAATAATTCTTTAATAAATACTGAAAACGTGTAATATGTAACTTTTTAATGAAACAGAATTACATTTATTATAAAAGTATATTTTTATAGAAAAATATTCGTTCATCTCAATTTTTAAATAGTAGCTCGAGGATGGGTATTTAACGACGTTTCTTGAGGTTTGCGACCCCAAGTGTCTTATATCATTTTAATCGCCTGAATTTCGTCTACATCGTAGTGTAGTTTTTTTGAAGGAGATAATTTACACCCTGTATAGTAACCCCTCATATAATACAGTAGTTAGATTTCGATAAAAATTCATGTAGTGCGAAACCATGTTGAGGTTAAGGTTTACCGCAAATTATAATCCGTGTTAGAGCGAAACAACATTCTATAAATACTGTTATACGAGGATTATCGCAATTTTCTAATCGTGTTAGAGAAAAACCGTGTTATAAGTGGGTTCATGTTTATATGCGGATTGTGATGCATAAAACCACAATTTGCATATAAATAGAATAGAATGATAACAATTTTCGGAACTACAGTAGGCTTATATCCGCCCCTTAATAATTTCCGATTGGAAAGGAGCCTAAAAATGAAAAAAAAAGTAAGCCTATATCTTAATATAGTCAAGAAAAATCGTATAACAATTTTCGGAACTACAGTAGGCTTATATCCGCCCCTTAATAATTTCCGATTGGAAGGAGCGTAAAAATGCAAAAAAAAAAGTAAGCCTATATCTTAATATAGTCAAGAAAAATCGCCACACGTGCTGTCATAGTTTTTAAACCAATAACAATGATGAAAATATTGTTTACTTCTTCCTATTTTAACGATGTTTATTAGCAATTAATTAGCAGTAAGTCTGAAGAAAATAGAATGATTGATCAGTAAAATATGCACAATAGAATTAATAGGTGTTAGTTATCTATTGAAACGAGGATAATTCGAGCCATCATGGAAACTGTTTAGAAGAAATTTTTCATTTAATTGTTATCATTCAGAAGTATAACAATTTTTTTTTATAATCATATAAAGAGAGGAATCAAACATCTATTAAAGTTTTCACTTTATCTTAATTCTTATAATACAGCTTCTCCCATCACATGATATTTCTATACATAATCAATCATTCTATTTGATCAGACTATATGTTTTAAATGCTTATAATATAATTAAAATAATAATTATAATTATTTTAATTATATTATAAGCATTGTAAATAATCTCTATTTTGTCGATGAATTGATTTTTCATATACTAAACTGAAATTACTCTATCATAAACCGAAAATAAAGTAAAATTTATTGTTGCCCTTCCGTCACTAACAATACTATTCGATAAGTACTCGCTTCTCAATTGGTTGAATATAAAGGTAAGTCAGCGCCATACTTATCCTTCTTGGGGCCCGAGGCGCTATTAAATTGTGGGCCCTCAAGCAGAGTAAGAATATAAAAATATGCATATACAGTATTATATAAATGATGGACTAAATCTATGATACAATCCCCTCATTTCTTATTGTAAAAATACAATTACTATGATCCGGATAAAGTATTTGCACCAAAAGGTAGTGGAGCCAATACTGTTTTATACAGGGTGTCCATAAAAGAATGTCCCAGTTATAAATTTTAATAGTATCAACTGTAAGCATTGTAGAGTGTTGGTTCAAGGTCACAATTAAAGAGTAACTCAAACAGTTTTAGATAAGCACATGCGCGAGTACTGCTTTGTTGTTTTCTCGCTTGCAGCGCTACGTAAGCAAAATGGCGACTCCTGAGCGTAAAGCGTTTTGTGTTCTGCAATTTGCTAAGAGTGAATCTGTAATTTCAGTAAATACCCATAATGTTCGTATCTTGGGGTCAGAACATCCTCATGAACTTGTAGAACACCAAAGAGATTCCCCAAAATTAAACGTTCTTTGCGCTGTGTCCCGACGTCAAGCGTACGGGCCATTTTGTTTCGCTGAAGCTACTGTAACAGGGGTGGCTTATCTGGATATGTTACAAGAATGGCTCTTTCCCCAATTAGTAGAGGGTGAACCTGTAAACTTTATTTGGCAACAAGATGGAGCCCCTCCCCATTGGAATCACTTTGTACGGACTTGTTAAACAAAGCGTAAACTTTATTTGGCAACAAGATGGAGCCCCTCCCCATTGGAATCACTTTGTATGGACTTGTTAACCAAAGCGTGGGAAGAATTGGACTATAGGTTGGATGTGTGCCGTATAACTAAAGGTGCACATATTGAACATTTGTAAGAAAAACTAGGTTAGTTTACCTTCAATTTGATGTATGATTTGTTGTAAATAGTCTACATTAAACTGTTATAATATACCATTGAAACTGGGACATTCTTTTATGGACACCCTGTATTTAAAAATGATTTTGTTGCCATCGCTTGATAACAACTGCAAGAAAAATACCCGGTTATGAATAATGGTATATTGTTAATTTAAGCTCACTGAAAGTAAAAATTGTTTCGACTTTTATTTATATAATCTATTGTATTCAACTATCTTAATTTGACCTTTTATATTCATTATTGTAATTTTTTCAACTAAAATTGAAGAAAAAATTGCAACTTGAAGACTTCGCAAGTTATTAGAAACTTAACTAAGCTATATTTTTTATTCGTTATATGCCAGATTTACTTCACGAACAACTATACATTATTTTTATTATTTATACCTGTTGTAAGCTTGCATAAATTTTATAAATACTGTAAATCCCAAACTTGCTATTTTTTTTACTTTAAACCGCTTCCACAACTATACATTATTTTTATTATTTATACCTGTTGTAAGCTTGCATAAATTTTATAAATAAATCCCAAACTTGCTATTTTTTTTACTTGAAACCGCTTCTCGTTTTCAACATCCAGTTTCGAATTGTGACCTCAAGTCAATAAATATTTACAAAGTTAGATTTTTAGTATTTTTCTAATTTTCATTTTGAAATTCGAAATTTCACTGTAGAGAAAGAAATTTTTGAAAACAAAACGAATACCATGTAATACAATAAATTTACTTATGATATAAATCAAAATATTGGAAAGCTGATATTTATTTAGCTACGAAATTCAAACTTCATGGAAGAATTTCGTGGGAGGTACAATTGTCGCCTTACTGAAGTACGGCGAAAGTGATACACATCGAAAGGGGGACCGAAATATGCAAAAATCCCTAATGGACCAGGGTCAAAGTTAAACGTTTACGAGATACAGAGGCATCTAGGCGGCATAGGTAGTGCAGCGCGGGAACGGGACGCGTCGCGTCGCAGACCGCAACGAGGCAGGCGCAACGTCAAATCTCATGCGCCATTTGCAATAAACGGAACTTTGCGGGTCTATATCGCGTAAACGTTTGATCTTTGACCTTTGGTTCACTAGAGATTTTTTGCATATTTCGATCACCTTTCGATGTGTACCACTTTCTCCGTGCTTCGGTAAGGCGACAACCCATTCAGCGGTTCATCAGAGTAACAATGGCATCTATAGTGCATAGGAGAGTGTATCAGAGGTTATAATCTGATAGCTAGCCCTCAATCATTCCCTTCCCCCCAAAAAAATCCCACCTTCCACCCAATGGCCAGAGACGATAGAACTCTCTTAGAAAATTATGCAAAATAGGAAGGTCTAAACTTTTTCTAAAGGTTATATCTGTCGGTCTAGATATTCAAATGTAGTGGCGTGTAAAAAATAAGTAATCATATAAACGGAAAAGCTCATATACGTCTGCATATGATTGGACACAAAAATTCTAGATGGAATTTTGTGTCCAATCTTACTTGTTACATATTTGATATAAACGAATACACTATGTGGGCTGAATTCTGCTTTTCACGGAATTGAGATCTCATCAAACTGGTCAAAAATTATAATAGAACCATGGACGAAAGAACTGGTCAAAAATTATAATAGAACCATGGACGAAAGCGGCACCGATTATAAGATATTTCGAAAAATTTACCTCAGAAAAACGAACCATGTACCGCTTCCATATTGAACGAGAAGTAAAAACGTCACGTGACCATCATCGTAATGACGAAAATTGCTATGGTTTTACACCTTGTTTTAAAAGCCAAAAATACGCCGGGAAATATTCTTACGATTATATGGGCTATGATTTTATGCTGAACTTATGCAATTTATGGATTTATATACATTAATATATAATATATATATGCATCAAGATGTATTATTATATCATTTTGAAAGTGTTCTTGCCAAGGAGTTTGAATATAATTCTTGCGCGACACCTTCAAGATGTATTAAGGCTGGATCTCACAGGCGTAAAACTCGACGTAAATACGTCGGCGTATCGACGCTGATGATGTCACTTCCTGTATATTGCTAGACGCTGCGTCGTTACGCCGGAGATGACTTTTCTTCAACTTTATGCGCTGCGCCAAGAATACGTTGGCCATTCGTCCAATCAGAAGAGAGATTGTTTTATTTCGTAATTCAATGTGGCGAGTAGAGAAGATACTTATACGCGTTCAATAATGAAGCATTTCTGAAAGAAATGAGAAAATAACGATTCTTTTACGATAAAAAAATGTCCGATGATAATGATAAGCTATCCATGTTGAATCAACTAACTTCAAATGATATCACAGTAATTAGCCAATAGCTAAACAATGTTGTTTATTTACGTCGCGTCGTACGCTTTCGATCTGAACATCAGTACGTTCGACGTTTCGTGCGCGATGCATTTACGTCAGCGTACTGACGTCGTGTTTTACGCCTGTAAGACACCGCCTTTACAGTAAACTCCCATATAACGTACTCTCCTATAACACGAATTCATATAATGAAATCGTTCTTTTATAACACGAATTCGTGTAAGTTTACATCTTGAAAGTGTCACTCGCTCTTCTATAACACGAATTCGTATAATTTTAAATCTTGAAAGTGTTGGCAAGACATTGTCCCTTTCAAGATGGCGTCGCGCACAGGTATTGATACTTCGTTATGGTAAGTACTTTTTCCATATAGCTACTTATAGGTTCCGTTTTCGCGATTAATTTGTATATAGATTTACTACTAGTAATATGACAAAATATTATGTAAAAATCTTGGATTCCGTGAAAAGCAGAATCTTGCCCACTATGTGTGTGTATTGAAAAGCTATTTTAATAAAAACTGCTAATAATGGTAAAACAAATACGATTATTTTTTCATTATTAAATTGAAATGTGACCTATTTTTTAATTATTATTAAAAGATTAAATAAAAAACAACTATAAAACAACCCAATATTTTTTGTTTTCATTTTACACGTTTTTTGCTGTCTCATTTTGTTTTTATTCTTACTAAAACAAGTATTTTTTTAACTAAACATTTTTTTTAGAATCTCAAGATTCTCGAGAATTTCCGAAAGGGAATCTCGAATCTCGAGAAATAAATAAATTATTAATTCGGGAATTGCCGAATCTCGAAAAAGCAAAGAAGTTCGGATAATCAACGTAAAGAGAACAGAAACTGTAATTTAATATGATACTGTAGATAACAGCAGAGAAAAATTTATTAAATGTTATATATTTGATACATACAATGATGAAAAGGTGCAATTTCACCCCCTGCTGCTTGTGTTTGTGCTGTGATTTGTTTCTTGATTTTATATAATTATACATGCGCACTAAACAAATGTTCAGAACTTGTTCAGAATACGTTGCTGGAACAAAGCTGTTTTATACCTTGTTTTAAAAGCTAAAAATATTCCGGGAATTATTCTTCCGATTATATGGGTTATGATTTTATACTGAAATCCATAAGTTACTTATGCAATTTATGGATTTATATATTATATATACATTAATATACAATATATGTATAATTGCATCATCTTAAGTGTTCTTGCCAAGGAGTTTGAATGTAATTCTTGCGCGACACCTTCAAGATGTATTACAATAAACTCCCGTATAACGCGCTCTCCTATAACACGAATTCATATATAACGAAATCGCTCTTCTATAACACTAATTCGTGTGATTTTACATCTTGAAAGTTTCGTACAAGACATTGTTCCTTTCAAGATGGCGTCGCGTACTGGTATTGATACTTCGTTGTGATAAGTACTTTTTCATATAGCTACTTATCGGTTCGGTCGCACATGACGTTGTCGCTTTCAAGATGGCGTCGCGCACAGATATTCGTTGTGATAAGTACTTTTTCATAGCTACTTATCGGTTCCGTTTTCACGATTGATTTATAAGAAATAAATATTATGCAAAAATCTCGGATTCCGTGAAAAGCAGAATCTTGCCGTTTAAATAATACGCTATTTAAATAAATACGAGGGCGATTCAATAAGTAAGTTACAAATCGTGATTGAAAAGAAATGAATGGAGATAATGACATACAAACAACATTTATTTTTCAACATAATCTCCATACAAATTTAAGCACTTGTCCCACCGTTTCACAAGTCTCTGGAAACCTGTGGCGTAAAATTCTTAAGGGTTGCAGTCGGAACCACGCGCGCACTGCTCTTTCAACCGCTTCATCGTCAGGAAAGCGTTTTCTTGAAAGATGATGTTTCAAAGGGCCAAACAAGTGGAAATCGCTCGGGGTGAGGTCCGGGCTGTAAGGAAGGGTCAAACAAATGGAAATCGCTCAGGGCGAGGTCCGGGCTGTAAGGTGGATGTTGAAGGACCTCCCACTTGAATGATCAGCGTCGCTGTGGTCTGATTGGCACTATGAGGACGGGCATTGTCATACTTGTCCGCTCTTCCGAGAACTTCTGCACCCAATTATGGATGCCTGACGTGACAGGCAATGTTCATCATACACGGGCAGCATTTTCTTGTGGGATATCCATTGCTTCCATAGTTTTGCCCACAAAAAATGCACAACGGCACGCTGTTCTATCGTGGTACTGTACATGTACTCAGGGGCGCCGCCATGTTGTACAGTCATGTGTAGACGATCGTTGTGCGTCACAATAAAACTAGATAGTGCTGCTATCTAGCGCTGACAGTTTCCCGCACTTAATTAAAAAATGAAGGTCGCAACTTCGTTTTGTAACTTACTTATTGAATTGCCCTCGTATAATATAAATAATATCGCGTATTATTTATATTATATTTATTTATTTATAAATCGAGTAATAGTCGCAATTTTTCATCGTATTATAAGGGAACACTTTATACGGGAATATACACTATATTAACTTCAGTAAAGTATTTACTATGAAACTTGAGTATTCATGTTAGCCAGTTAAATTGACAATATATCAGGATACATTTAGAGTGACAGATGTCAATTCAATTCAATCATAGGAATGAAGTATGTACAAATTACACTATTACGAAAACATTATGTAAGATAATTTACTATTTTCTAATCAGCACGGTTCCTCGTTTAATTTTTCACGTAATAAATAATTACTATATTTTCAATAACTTAATCATTATAGAATTACAGTTATTATGTCTTCTATCAATTAAACTGCAAGGGTATAATTAAAATTTCTAAACACTTCTATCAGAAGCAGCAATTAATGACATTTTCATCACTTAAAGAAATATTATAACGTCAAATCCAATTTATATAAATGAGACAACTCGACTTTATTGTTACGTATATATAGTTTTGCTCTCTAGTAAGTATCATCTCAACCATAAAAATTATAATTATTGTTTATTTTTTTCATTTGATTAAATAATTAAGTATAGTTTAATTATTACATTTAATAACGATTTGTATTATTAATTGCAGTTAAATAAAAATTTTATATAAAAAAAAATGCTTCAAGTAATCGAAAACTGCAACGAAGAGGTGAGTTTTCTTAATAACATAAATTCGATGTTATAATATGTAAATTTTATAATTTTATTTTGTTTTTAGAATCAACAATTAAAAAGTTTATTAAAAAACGAAAAAAAGGTGTTTAAAGATGACAATTCGGATTCATCAACTTATAAAAGAGAGATCGTGTGGAGGAATGTTATCTTTATGACCATTCTGCATGTAATCGGAATAATTGGATTTATCAAGTATGTTACTGTAAAATTTTATATATACGGTAAGGATGTTTATTTTACTTCTAAAATCTGAAATTAGTCATTTTTGTTTCGTTATATCGGCAACTAACGTACGGATCTAGAAGTTATTATCGATGTATCACAGCGCCGGTTCTAAGTGATCTGAGCGAGGTGAAAATGGAGTTGCAATTTCATACACAAGCTTAATTATATTTATCTTGACAATATTTGGTGCTGTAGAGTGGACCAGTTTACAAAGACATAATGTTGTATTTTTCTAATGGATAATACTTTGGCCGGATAATATTACCAGTACTCGCATATGGATCTGAAATCCAAACATTACTTGGCGGATTGGTCGCGTGGAAACGCTTCGGCTTTCCACTCTGGAGGACCCGGGTTCGAGGCGTGGAAACGCTTCGGCTTTCCACTCTGGAGGACCCGGGTTCGAGTCTAAGAGTGGAAACGCTTCGGCTTTCCACTCTGGAGGACCCGGGTTCGAGCCTCTCCCGGGGAAGTCCTGGGTTCACCCCTTGAAAATATTTATCATTGGGTCCGGACTCCGTCGATCCCCGTCCTCCACAATCCGGCTGACCCCTCCGCAGGGAGGCAGCTTGTGAAAGGGCTTGTTTCGCCCCGCCACTTAGTACTCTTACTGAGTGGAAAGTAGCGTCATCTGTTGACAAGGGCTTGTTTCGCCCCACCACTAGTACTCTTACTGAGTGGAAAGTGACGTCATCTGTTGACAAAAAAAATATCAACAATATGTTACGAACAAAACTAACTAATGAATTATGTTCGTAACTAGAGCACCAGTACATTGAATAAAATTTATTTTTTGTGTTTATATTAAATTTAAAATTCTGATTTGATCATAATTCTCATCACACTTGAGATGTTCTGTACTTGGCCGCAAAGACGGCCTAGAGGCACGGCAGTGACTCTAAAGCCTAGAAAACACCGAGACTTTTCTGCGGAGAATAGCAGAATATCATAAAAGTTTCATTCTGCTTTGGTTCTGTTTTCTGTAAAATATAGCAGGTGAAACACACAAATCGACACAAATGCAGTTAAGTAGAGAATATTTATCATGGGGTCCGGGCCCGGCCCGTCGATCCCCATTCTCCACAATCCGGCTGACACCTCCGCAGGGATAGGAAGCCTGTGGAAGGGCTTGTTTCATCCCGCCACAGTATTCTTCCAAAATGGACTGTGGCGTCATCTGTTGACAAAAAAAATGCTGCAAACAACAAATAAAATCGATAATAAATAACAACTTAATATATCTGAGAGAAGTTTATTGTGGGAAGAAGCCTGTCCTCCAACTTTGACGCCTTGTAGCGTCCTCATTTCGTGTTTCCGTCATGGATTCATTACACCAAATTGCTTGTTTACATGCTCCCTACTATTCCTAAAAGTTTGTCAGTATTCATTAACACCCTGTATATAACAATAAACAGTGCTTACAATAAAACAATTTAGCATATAACATTTCTATTGTCTGAATCCAATAGTGGGGTTCATATAATTTAACAACCGGTTCGTTGCCCTAATGACTGTTTTAAGTATGAAAAAAGTCTATACCGAAAGGTAGTTTATTATTTCATATATGTTAGTGTTGTACTTCATCAAAGATATAACGAATTTTATGAAACAAATAAATAAATATTACAAGCATAGTTCCGTCTAATTTTTTTCACATATAGACGGAATGAACATTAATAGGGGCGCTTAGAATACGCTGTTAAGCGGTTGAATGTTAAAAGAGTAAAGGCTGGGTCTGGGGTAATGGTATAAAATATTTCCATGTGTAGCCTCGTAATGTGTTTTTGACCAAGCAGATACCATTGCTATGTAATCAAAAAACAATTTTTAAGTTTTTAATAATATAAATATGTATATGTATATATCATAGAGTAATATTTACCTAATACACCTTCCATTGCTGCACTCCGTTCCCTCTGGTTTTATATATAGTTGAAACTTTGGCAGGTCGATATTGAGATCTTTTGCAGTTTTACAGTTGTTCGTCTCATTTTTGCAACATATGTAGCATTCTTCCTTGGATAAAGTGCAATTGCAAGATGTTAATCCATGGCTTTCGCAAATTTCTCTTATACATTCACCGTTTTTACACTTTCCACTGTTATCTAAACATGGTGTGTCATCGGGCTGTAAGAATGCATGGCAGAAAGCAGATTTTCCATCGCAGAAGGTGATAGCATTCCAACAAGGTTTGTTACTGAAACACATCCTTTTTTCTCTGCTTGATACGATATTACAAGATTTATCACAACATTGTCCAATTTCTGGATTGCAGCTTTTTCCTTCTCCGATTGTACATTGAAATTGATTTTTAGGTTGCGTGCAACATTCCCAAGAATCTGCACAAAGGCTAGAAGAATTTCCACAGTCGCAAGTCTCTCCTACTTCCACAATTCCATTTCCACACGAACTGTCGAATTTCTTGAAACATTCCTCTGTTTTAATAGTAAAAACACTATCATTTGGGTTAGGTTAGATAGATTAAGCCGCCATATTGTACGAGGGATATATCTGGCGGCGGCCACTTAGAACCCATCACAGGCTGGCCAACACCCATGATGGGGTTCAACAGGCCGGGCCCGGACTCCTGAAAAAACTGGAAAAATTTTTTCGGAGATTTTTGATAAAATTATAATTGAGAGAGAGAAAAGTTTACCGATGAGAAAATCTGGGATATGCAGTGTGACTTCAGAAGCGAAAGAAGATATATAGACTAGATTTTTTCAATATTTATGAATGTAGAATATATCTCCATGTGAATTTGATTAAATGAAAATTCATCTTGTTTTGATAATGGACTAATTGTTGTTTGTTCCAACTGATTGATTTTTGTCGGCCAGATGGCAGCGTGATAAAGCTATGGCTTACCACCCTGAAGAATTCGGGTCCCATACCTCCAGTTTTTCAGTAGGGGTCCGGGCTCGGCCCTTTGAACCTCGTTCTTCAACCATCCGATTGGCCCCATCATGGGTATTGGCCAGCCTGTGATGGACTCTAAGTGGCTACCGCCAAATACAAATATCCCGTCTAACACATCTATGTCCTCATTTCGAACAGAGTAAATTTTACGTGATCGTCGCCCTCTAAACAAATTATTAGTCGGCCGGATTGGCCGCGTGGAAACGCTTCGGCTTTCCACTCTGGAGGACCCGGGTTCGAGTCTCGGGTCCCACCCCTTGAAAATATTTATCATGGGGTCCGGGCCCGGCCCGTCGATCCCCATCCTCCACAATACGGCTGACCCCTCCGCAGGGGTGGGCAGCCTGTGGAAGGGCTTGTTTCGCCCCGCCACTTAGTACTCTTACTGAGTGGAAAGTGGCGTCATCTGTTGACAAAAAAAAAATTATTATGCTGTAACTCACAGTTTGAAGTCATCTGTTGACAAAAAAAAATATCCCTTATGCGATATGGCGGTTTAACTAACCTAACCTGATTAATTTTCCTGTTTTAAGATATCAAAAACTCATAATGTTATAATCGTTCTATTTTATTATTAATATTAAAAATTGATTTGATTTTGAGAAAAATAATTTACACATGCTAAATTTCATTGATAAATATTATAGTGTTTTTTTTTTGCATATTTCACGCCCTCTTTCCAATCAGGAAGATTACTAAGGGAGCAGGACCAGTTCCAATCATGTGAAGTTATTAATTATAATAAAGTTTTTTTAAAAGGATGGCAGATGCTATGTATTTATTCCTTGACTGGCTTATACAATCAAAAGGTTGGTATTAACACCGACATCACACAATGGAGGTCCGGGCTAAGCAAACGGAAGGAACGAATTCTGGCGAGAGGCCGGGGGAAACCCCGACTTCTTTACATGGCGCCCGCACAGGGACACTTCTGACAGAGCCAGTATAGCATCATCCCGTTAATTCATGTTGTTTGTTATTTTCGCCGTCCTGCTATCAACCTTCATAGCCACCACTTTATTCTTTTTCGTCAACAAGTGAGCCGGTTACTCGATGTCCAGGAGGTTACCCGTTTCCACCTACAATTGATCTTACTACTAGATACCAAGGCCTACGGTAAACTGTTATTCACACAGTTGATTTTATACTGAAATTGACGTATGTTGTAACAGAATAAAGGTAGTTTCCATGAAATTTATTAAAATTCTCCGATAGATTTATTCAAAGTTAATGACGATATTATTCATAATTATAATAATACGTTCTAAAATTTCTGATTCGATACGTTGTGTTAGATCACAATACTATTCGAAATTTTCTGGATCCAACTTTATCAATTATAATTCAGTACTACCAAAAAATTATACTTTGAATAAAATAATATAATGCAGTATTAAGTTCTAAAAATTTAAAAAAATTCAATATATCTTTAATAATAGAATTTTCTTCATTTTTAGATGGCTTAAACTTAAGGGTTGAGATGCTGTTTCCAATTCAACGGTTCTATAAGATAAAGCAGAACATTCCTATCGAAATTTATGAAAAAATTGTTAATTTCTTCAAACTTGCTAGTGAAGAATGCATAACAGACACCAACAACAGAAGGTGATTTTATAACGCACAATTTCATTCAGAAAATATGCTAATAATAATACAGGTAACCCTCGTATTACACGGTAGATTCCTAAAAATGTCGTGTTGTGTGAAACCCTGTTATATTAGACCTGGAGCTAATATAAAAAAGGAGTTAGGTTCCAAAACTAATTAAAAACAAACAACTTTTTTTAATCCACATATGAAACTTAATTTTTATTAAGAATATTAACAACACGAAACAAAGAAAAAATATATATATACAAGATCCCAAAAAACCAATTTATGTAAAACAAAAATAAAGAAAAAAGTATACAGCCTATGCAACATTCATTTAATAATTATATCTTCCTTACCACTGTTCAGTTAAAACATTTAAATAATATCAACTTTACTTGCTGAACTTTCTTCTGCATTTAAAGTTTATGTAGCTTTAGCTCTTTTTACAAAATCTGTAATCTAACACGCTACAAAACAATCGTTCCTTAGGACATATCCAAAAATAATTTATGAATAAAAAAGTTTTTTTTTTCACATTCCTCTATTGAAGAATAAAAACTTATTTTTTATCCAAGAACTGACCGTTTCGAACAGGAGAAAATATTCAATGGTCGACAATTAATACCCGTTACAGACTAGACCGCTTAAAATACTTTAAGGTCGAATTTAATGGAATAATGCTTTCCAGACACGAATATTAAAATACGTTAAGAGTTAAAGTACTTTAAGTTAACGGATGTCCCTTAAAGAACTTTTAGAGGCAAAGTACTTTAGCGAGACAATAGCTAAGATGGCGTTGCGCAGACCAAGAAAAAGGTTCAAGGCTTTTAGGTTCTGCGCTTTTAATGCTATGAATAATGAAAAGCTCATTTAATGCTATGAATAATAAAAAGCACTTATTTTATTAATTTCTTTAGTGTTTTAAGTCAGATAGATTATACGAATCTTAAGAAAAGTAATGATTTATAACTTTAATGTTTTTTTCTTAATTAACTCTTTTTTGAGTCGTAGTTTAGACAAAACGGTAGAAGCATGTTGTAAACGTAGGAGAAACTTAGAAATACTATTTAAAGAAAGTTGTATTTTCAGAATTCTAAAGTAAACAAGAATATAATACAAAGATATGTCATTAGGCTGCAATAAGCACAAAATTTGAACTTGATGGTAAGTTTCCCTAGATTAATATAAAACGATACTGTAGATCGGTTATCTTATACTGTTACGAATCTTAAGAAAAGTAATGATTTATGATTTTAATGTTTTTTTTTTCTTAATTAACTGTTTTTTGTATCATAGTTTAGACAAAATGGTAGAAGCGTGTTGTAAACGTAAGAGAAACTTACTTGTTAGAAATACTATTTAGAATTCCGAAAATACAACTTTCTTTAAAATAAACAAGAATAAAGTGTCATTAGGCTGCAATAGGCACAAAATTTGAACTTGATGGTAAGTTTCCCTAGATTAATATACAACGATATTGTAGATCGGTTATCTTATAGTTTAATGTAATCAAAGTTTTTGGTACGACAGGAGAAAAAATCCCAGCGGAATTTCGACCTCCCCTTTACCTTATCCCCTAATTAAACACTCCTGAGTTTATTGGTGAAGATTCCATGTGGGGCAGAAGTTCCATTCTCAAGTTATGGGGCTCCAAATTTGGGACTCAGAATCACGTTTTTTTATGATTTTCTGCAAAACTTTTATAGATAATCGGATATTTTAAATGATTTTAGATGTATCTTATCATTCCGAATCGAATGCAATCAACTTAAATAAGCTACGACTTATTTTTACGAAGTTATGTAATTTTTCCCCCTACGACGATATATTCGTTCTGAAGCTTGGTAGAATTCTCAAATACAGTATTTAAATTTTTTATTGTTTTGTATATAAAACATCCTATTAATTAAATTACATTCGTTCACTTTCCACACTGAATAATAATCAAATATAGAACTTTGAAGATCATCTTTGTCAGTCAGTGGAAAGAGATAAATTCTACCACTAGATTGTGCTGTAAAGTTCTGTCGACTTGTTTATGTGGAGCTTAAGCAGAAACTGAAAGCAACCTGAATCATAATTTTGCTCGTTTCAGTTTATGTTATGTTTTGTTTCAGTTTCAGTTTTCAGGTATAGTGGAATCCAAGCCTCAAACTGATAACGACGACTTTCGAGAAGCAATGTAAACATAACGAAAAGAATGAATTGGACGATGGAAGAAACAGATATTCTAATCAAGATTCTAATAAATATTTGGGAAAACCATTATCAACATTTAAAATAGATGAAAAAAAATAAAAGCATTTTTGGCAAAATGGCATAATTTTCTTTTATTTTTTAAATATTTGTAAGGATGTATTTAAGAAACTCTCTTGCAATTTCATTTGTTCTTGACTAGGAATAATTGAAATAATTCAGGAAAATGGTATTTTAAATCGTCATCCATTATTACTATAGCTGACTACACGTTGTTTAGAATCATATGTTTATAAAATGGCATAATTTTCTTTTATTTTTTAAATATTTGTAAGAATGTATTTAAGAAACTCTTGCAATTTCATTTGTTCTTGACTAGGAATAATTGAAATAATTCAGGAAAATGGTATTTTAAATCGTCATCCATTATTACTATAGCTGACTACACGTTGTTTAGAATCATATGTTTATAAATTTTCACACTAGATGGCGAATACTAACGAAAATTCTAAAAACGTGTCTGAAATCAACCTTAAAATACTGTTATGTTAAAGTCCTTTAATGCTTAACGTAAAGTACTTTGTTTTTGTGTCTGTAGCAGGTATTAATTTCTGAGAAATGTTAGGTAAAAAAGCTAAATCACCTAACCAATTAGGATTTTCAATAGTACTATAAATTTCTCCTTTTTGTTCAAGAAATGCTTTTTTTTTTTTTTAACAATCAAAATAAGAAAACGTTCTAATACTTTGCCTTTGCTAAGCCACCTCACTTCTGCATAAGTTAAAAACGTGGCCGTTTACTTGATCCTGCTTCAGATATGTTAAGTAGAATTCTTTTTTGTATTTTTATCCAAAAATAATTAAATTTCTGAATTATTGGAAACAACAAAAAATGATATTTTAGTAGATTTGCAGTAAACTCAAACTAATAAAAAGATGGAAATAAAATTATGATACTTATTTTAAAATTATTTTCATATGATTAAGAAAAGTTAAAAATGATATTTTTAAATTAATTTTTTTAAAATCATTCCGTGGGCACATAACAGACCAACTGCGGGCGCGGGGTTGGCCACCACTTATGTATATAAACTGAGAATACGAATTAAGACATTTGCTAAAATTTCTGCGACCCTCAAATTTTGTTACGCGATTCCATATGGGGTCGCGATCCACTCTTTGAGAAACATTGGGTTAGACTAAAGAACAGTAATATAACAAGAAAAGAAAAGAGTAACAGACACGAAAAATACACAAAATAACTTTCTTATATATCTTTATAAAATTTCCCACTAGATGGCGAATACTAACGAAAATTCCAGAAACGTGTCTAAAATCAACCTTAAAGTACTGTACTTTTATGTTAAAGTCCTTTAATGCTTAACGTAAAGTACTTTATGTTTTTGTGTCTGTAGCAGGTATAACTCAATTTCAAATCGAAAATAGATTGCATAACGTCCTCTCACAGCAAACTAGCAAATTATTACCCAATGATTGCATTTTGTGTGTGTTGTGTGTCCATTGTGTGGATTTATAAAAATTAATGAAAATGTTTTGTGTTGAAGGAGAGTAAATGTAATTTTATAAATGTGTTAAGTAAAAATCATGTTGTAGAAGTACCGTGTTATATGAAGGCTTCTGCAATTTTCTAATCGTGTTAGAGCGAAACCGTGTTGTAGGAAACATTCTGATACGAGGGTTACCTGTATATAGTTTAAAATGTTTATATATAGTAGTTCATAATTCAGGTATAGTAATATCAATATACCGGTATACAAAACTACAGTATTATCGTATATTTATACTTTAATAATTTACTGCATAATAAACAAAACCATGCACCGAATGACAACAACTAAATTCGGTAGCATCGAATTTATTATAAATAAAAATATAATACAATAGTTTTAATTTAACGTATAATATATTATTCTGTTTAGCATAAGTAGGTATTTCCTGAGTCTGAAGAAAACTTTGCAGATACTATATTGGAAATTTTCCATTATTTCAATCGGAAAAATCAATTTCTTTTAAATACATGAATCTCGGTAACACATCTGCAAAAGTTTAAATAAATCAGTTTCACAATTAAATTTTATTTTTAGTTATTAGTATGTGATTAATAATAAAATGCCTATTATTGATAAAAGTTTATATATTAAAATTATTTTAAACTTTGAAAATCCAGTGATAATGCATAAAATTCAGTGCTTTTTATCACCACATTTGCTACCATTTTAAAACAGTGTTTCTCAAATTGTTGAGAAATTTTAAAATAAATTGATTTATTGACAGTGTTTCCCGGTGATTTATTTCTGCGCTTGTAATTTCAAGCATTTTAAATTAAAAAATCACGAGTAAACTTATAGAAAGTTGATAATATGCGATTAATATCGAAAATGACATTTTTATGAAATATTCTTATTAAAAAGCAAAATGAAAAAATGTATAAAAGCTTTTTTTCATCCCTTAATAAAAATTAAAATTCGAAAGATATTATTCTCGATATACTTTTCAGTATTGAATTCATATTCAAATTATAAAAGTTTGAATATCGATAAAATTAAAATATGATAGATTTGGGTACTTGTCTTTTATAGGGCCCCCGCGATGCGACTGATCGCGTCCAATCGCGTCGCGTCAGATAGTTTTAGATCACGTGGTTCTTTAACAACGGAATTGTCGATTCGAATTTTATACATTAGTCGGTGGGTGGCGAATCTTCAATGCTCTAATGTATAGCTTATTTGGAGTGAATCATTAACATAACGGAATTGTCGATTCGTATTTTATACATTAGTCGGTGGGCGGCGAAATTCTGTTGTGTTAAACATTCATTCCAAATAAGCTATACATTAGAGAATTGAAGATTCGCCGCCCACTGACTAATGTATAAAAT
>AYEL01068626.1:0-56267 GCA_000484575.1 Olivierus martensii | reverse complement strand
ATGACATTATAATTTCTTCAAAATATGCAAAATTCCGAGAGAAGAAAAAGTTAAAATTATCTGGAGCATCCGTATCCCAAGCGATTTGTATATATATATATAAATAATAAATTAATATTTACCGGGCAGTATTAAAAGGAAAACTTGTCTTGGCGATTGTGATATAAATAAATGAAAATTCAAATTGGTAGTGCGAAATGACCATTACGTGGAGGAAATGGAATTTTTCACTTTTAATTAAATTCTGGTAGATTGTAGTTCGTTAGCAATTACATATCGTACACTCTCCCGTTTTGCTATCTTCAATCGAGAAAACATTAGTACAATTTCTCACGAAAAGAGCCATTTTTATTTAATTATCGCTAACTTAGCAATTAAATTATGCGAATTTATATTAAATATAATAATCCGGTAAATGGGAATTATCGTCATAAAATTTTGCTAACAATTTTTTTTATTATTATTATCGAAAAGTGAGCAGTAATTTTTTTATGCTCAAGAATTAAGTATTTATGCTTAATGTTTATAAAGTTAAACCAGAATTCTTGCCATGTTTGAGTAGTCACAATGTTTTTAGTTAATTATTTAATCAAATATTATTTTTTTTTTATTTTTAATATTATTTTTTTTTGTTAAATTACGCAACACGTTTATATAAGAGAAAAATCTGGATTAGCGTAAGCTCCGATTGTTTTTTCCCCTTTTTCTCTACCTTTCTTTCTTTACCCGATTAATAAATGCCACAGACGAAAATAAAACAAAAAAAAAGAAGAACAAGAAGAAAACTGAAATTCCCTGCTGCACTCGTATTGTTTTGGAGGGTATTACTAACATAAAAACTTAATTTTCTTTTGTTTCTTTTGGACGACTCGGTTCAGGTAGATACAGCTCAATATAACTATCAAATTTTTCATCGATAGATAGCCTATGACATTATAATTTCTTCAAAATATGCAAAATTCCGAGAGAAGAAAAGGTTAAAATTATCTGGAGCATCAGGGATGCGGATGCAAATGCTTCAGATATTATTAGAACTTTTAATGCGTTTATGATTTCCTATAAAATTTAATAATGAAACGAATTCCCTTTAATTTATCTCTCTTCTAGAATTTATTCAATAATTAGTAGAATATTTATAACTTTCTATAGTTGTCATTATGTTGGACGTTGTGTATATAATAATCAAATGACATTTACGAGTTTTAGTTTGATTCGCGACACACTAAAATTCAATTTACAGTTACCATCTAGTTGCTATAGCAACAATTGATGGTGCAAAGTGTAACTCTGATGGAAGATGACAAAATAACTAACGATAAATGATACCAGATTCGTTTTATTTGCGTAAATGCAACAAGAATTTTATTTTCGAATAAACAGCATTTAAATTCGCACCAAAACGAAAAATTCGTACAGAAAAAATATTTTGGTAATATTTTATTCCCAAATATATTTATATTGTCGATCCAAACTTCTGACAGGAGCGAGATAAGACGACTTAAAGACTTCAAAGATGAAGAAGACAAGAAAAGTTAAAGAAGTTAAGGCGTTATGCAACAGTCGCATAAAAAGAAAGGAGAAAGTTTTATGTTTTTATCGATTAATAACGAGCAAAACTTTACTAAAATAAAAATTCGCTTTTACTATAAATTACGATTTGTAATTAACTCGATTTTGTTGAGATTATCGATTTTCGGACACGCGTTATCGAGGAAAAAAAAATTTGATTTATATACCTCGTCGAAACACGTGGTTGGCCATATTTAAGATTATGGCGACAGTTCGGTTATAAAAATAACAAATATAACCTGTTAAGAGTGAGATTTAATGGTTGATTTAAATAATAAGGTAAAATTTTATCTTTTTTTTTCGTAATTCCGGTAGTGAATTTTGCACTTTATGCAGTTTAGTTACTTTATATTTACTGCCGTTAACAGTTTTAAAGTTTATATAATAACATATGCTAAAACATGAGAAGAAAATGTTTGAAAACTTCTTATTTATTCTTCTCTAGAGACAGGCATAATTTTCTTACTGTTTTATTTGATACTGAATCGGCAAATTTTATGTATTTTGTTGATGATGAGTAAGTTTAATGGTAGATTTTATAAACAGCGAGAGTTCCCTTTTTGAATAATTATGAGACGTTCGTCGGTTGTAGAATATAAATTTCCTTATTGCGTTTAGACTTTTATGTAAGAATCGCCAATGACTAACGTCATCGAATCGAAAGAAAAATTAGAAAGAATCGAAATGAAGCACTAGCAAAGTATCAGGGAGCATCAACAAAATAGTGGAGAGCATCAAAATAAAGCATTAACAAAAACATCAAGAAGTATTAAAAGAAAGTATATCAACAAAACATCAGGGAGCATCAAAAGAAAGAACTAACAAAATATCAGGGAGCATCAAAAAAAAGTATCAACAGAACATCAGGAAGTATTAAATGAAAGTATATCAACAGAACATCAGGAAGCATCAATAGAAAGCACTAACAAAACATCAGGGAATATCAGAAAAGTATCAACAGAATAGTATTAAATGAAAGTATATCAACAGAACATCAGGAAGCATCAATAGAAAGCACTAACAAACATCAGGGAATATCAGAAAAGTATCAACAGAACATCAGGGAACATCAAAAAAGTATCAACAGAACATCAGGGAACATCAAAAAAGTATCAACAGAACACCAAGAAGCATCAAAAGAAAGAACTAACAAAACATCAGGGATAATCAAAAAAAGTATCAACAGAACATCAGGGAGCATCAAAATAAAGCATTAACAAAACATCAGGGAGCATCAAAATAAAGCATTAACAAAACATCAGGGAGTATCGGAATAAAAAACAGCAAAAATTAAGGAGAATCAAAATAATTTTCAAAAATTTCGTTAGTCTAAAACAGTGAAGTAGTTAAAGATTAGAATAGTATATATATTAAAATAACGATAATAATAACCGAAATTTGATATCTAGTAGCATTTTTGATTTATCTAGATTAAAAAACTGACTCCCGTTACTCCGGTGACAAATATATATCGTCGGTTTTTCAGGTTTACCATTGTTATCAATTTGCCTCTAGCAGAATTGTTTCAATTTATCACGTGTGCAAAATTGTCCTGGAAACTCTTTCCTCAATTTAGCCGTCAATCTCATAGTTTTCTCGGTAACCGTAGCCAATTTGTCTCCAGCAAAATTGACTTCGATTACTGTTCCGAACACAAATTACTAACAGCAAAATTAATTGACAGGTTGTCTACAGCAAAATCCGACATGCAAAAATCGGTGACACGCACACGTGTCACTGAAATCCTCTAAACTAGCGTAACAATAACGGCATTTTTATAGCAAATTTTGTTATAGAATTATTTTTTATTTTTTAAATAAAACACGTGTGGTAAAGGATACTGCTTAGAATTGGATAGATAAAATAGGAAAATACCTGTTTGCAAGGTCGTATGTTATGCGGTGTGTGTCTGTTCAGCTGGCTTTCTGATAATAGACTGATAAAATTTCTTATGGTGAAGAGAACACCGAGAGTAGAGAGGATGAGAGCGAGGCTAACATCCTTCCAATAGCGCAAAGAAGATGCGTTACGAACGTCATAAAAAAAAAAATAAATAAATTCGAACTTATTTAATTAAAAAAAAAATTCCCGACGAGTTTCAAATCTTTCAAAAAAATAAACGCCGCATCAACGAAAAAAATTTAACTCATGTTTACCATTAAATAACGAAAGTTTATCTGTTATTAGTTTTATTATTCAATAGTTCGCTGGTTTTATAAAAACAGAGTTTAAAAAAAAAAACAGGAATCGACTTTTGCGAGTAGAAAAATGCCCGAAACAAGAGGATCGAATCTCTGATAAATCTTTCAAGTTTACCAATTTCTAAGAATAAAAAAATAAAAAAAAAAATAAAGAGAGACGAGCGATGTATAAAGCCAAAAAAAAAATAATAATAAAAAAAGGCACTAAACTCTTGCCAAATTTCCTATTTCCGATAGTAACAACGTACACGTTAATTTAAAAAAATTATTGACAGAAGAATTGACTTCGATCAAATTGGTGTAAAATTTTGGATTTTGAGAATTGATCAACAAGCGTGTATTTTTATTATTATAAATATATATATTTTTTCTGAGCAATCCAAACGATCGATAAGTTTTTTTTGCTTTAATTAACATAAAAGCGGAGTGTAGTTTTATTTTAATACAGCAGATGGCACGGCGATCGAAGTCTCATATTAATTTTTACTAACTAATGTTGCCAACTCTTTCGGAATAAAAAATTTTTTAATATTTATAAAAAAATAAAAATTAAATAAAATTTATATAAAAAAAAAATAATATATATATATATAACGTGATCATTAGAGATGGAAAATGAAAACGTATCGCGAATGATTAAATTTTTAATTTATCTCCCCAGAAAGGAAAAAAAATATTAAATTTGTTTTTCTTCCGATACTTTTATTTGTCAGCGATACCTTTTTGTTTTATTCTATAAGCAGATGATAGAAAATTTGGTATATATGGAAGTGATGATCTACCGCTCCGTGACAGTTATCTATGATGGGCTTTAGTTGTTGAATATTTTAAAGGATTGTCATCGGAGTTCGTGTCTGAGACTTTTATCCCGTGACTGATGCACACAAATCGACTTTAGTACCTCACTAAACACGCTTTCAAGGAGTGTACAAAGTTAACTGATTAAGCAAACTAAAGAAATTCGTCTACAGTTCTAAAGTTTCTAACGAAAATAACCGAATAAAGTTTTATTTATATCATAAACCACAGTTAGAAGTTACACATTTAAGTAGTCAAATCTTGGCGACACTATAAAGTATAGGAAAGAAAACGTGATCAAATTTACAGTTTATATGAGTTTAATTCTCTTTTAAGTAAGAATATTTTTTTTATTTAATAAATCTGACACGTAAACTTCAAAATTCCGTTTAAAAATTTTCTCAGGTGTACACGGTACATCTAACAGAAATATTTATTACGAATCGCAAGGAGAGCGATCGAATTTTAATACCAGAAATTTTGTCAGTTAAATATTAAATCATAGTATCGAAAAGAGAAAAAGTTATAGAGAGTCGTTAAAAGTTATTAAATTTTTAATTTAAAATCAAAAGTCACGCACCGATGATAACGGAGAATGATAAAAAAGAGGTCTTTTAAATACTAACTAACTAAAAACTTGACACATCAGTAGTTTAATGATAATATATATGTGTATGTCTGTGTATGGAGAAAATATTCGTTTGTCTGACTTTCAGCGAAAACAGTCTGCAGAGATGTCTTGTGCCTGTAAATCAAACGATGCTATTTAATTTTGTCTTGAGAAGTTTGTTTGTGAAGACTGAAGAATTTCATCATGGTCTTAGCGTAATATGATGATTGAAACTAAAAATAACGGTTTAAGTTCTCTTGTCAAACTGTCTTCTCTTATATTTTAGATAAAAAAAATTTGTTCCAGGCATTAAAAATACTTCTTTTTTCCTTTTTGTTCACTCTTTTAGTTTCTTTAATAATAAAATTATAGGTGGAAATATTTTCGAATTTTTTAAAGATTACTCAGGCTTGAAATTATTAACGTCTCTCTCTCTAGTTGGGCACACGTAAGACTCTAAATTTATCTTCTCTCTCATAGAAACTCTGTGTAAAATAATTCACATAAATTGAATTTTATATGTCCATCGAATTTCTTAGAAACGCAAAAAAATTTGCATATTTTCGGATATTTATTCGATTTTAAAAATTCCTTTGATTGGTGTGGTATCTTAACAACATTTCGTTAATCTGCTTAGATATTATAAAAATTTACTCCATGACTTGCTGATTGTTCAAAATTTATTTCTCTTTCTTTTTTAATAAATATTTTAATGATTTTTCTAAACTAATAAACACCAGTAACCATTCTCGCTTAACAAAACTAATTTTTTTCTTATTTTTCCTTATAATAATGATAATGATCAATCACTCAATTTCAGAAGGTTATATAAAAAAAGATGAAAAAAATAATAGAATTTTATGTCTTGTTGAACAAAAAGATTAGAGTCATCAAAAACATCTCCAGAAGTCATAATTGAAGAATTTTCTTTTTATGTTTCCTATAATATCTGTATGTGCTCATGTTCATTATGCCAATAGAAAGATGTAAATATTTTCATCAGCATCGTTTAATATCCTCTTTCGACGTTCGAAGGTCATCAGTTCTGCCCGAAATAACTCTCAAGATAACAATATTTCCTATATATATAAACGGAGCTAGGTATGACATTATACAACATCTAAAAATTGCTTTTTTTTAGCTGTTTAGCTGTTACTAGAAGAGCTACTTCGCTCGATAAAAACCATAAATCGATTATAATTTTCGGAAATTTTAAAATATTTTCCAACTTTCGGATATTTTGAAGTTTAAAAATGGGATTTCTTTTATATTTTTTTAATCTGACAACCGATGGATTAATTGGATTTTCGAGACTTTCGAACATAATGCGCGATAATTAAAACGTTTTTATTCTTGTAAAAGAAGTAAGAATTCCGAAAATTTCTTGAAGTTTTGCTACAAGCAAGTAAGTTGTCGACAAATCTGTTATTAAACATCGAACGGATTTTAGCAACAGTATAAAAAATAAAAAATAAAAATAAAAATACTCACTGCAAGTTAATGAAAGGCAGTTAGTTGATAAAATATTTTAATTTTTGCTAAGAATTTTTTATATGATTGAAATCAAACTTAATTAACTATTTTGTATAAAAAATTAAAACAATTTGCACATAATTTTATTTTATAATAAATATTTTTGATACAGAATACCGTATCTCGATGCGATCTATGGATACGCTAATATTTATTTTTAGCTTAAATCAGTTAGATTTTTTTTACGCTTTAACTAAGTAAAAATAAAGAAAAAATGTTAAACATTTGATTAAAAAATTACTAAATTCATAATATTAAATTTAAGTTAAGTTTTTGAGGATTTAACGGCAGCATTCTCTTCAATGGCAATCAGATGGAATGGAGTTTTTCTCCACCAAAAATATGATTTAATTTATCATTTCTACTCGTATTAAAATCGTTATAGCCTTCATTTATTCTGTCTGAGTGATAGACAGTTGTCTATCTTATGGTTTACTCATTATAAATTTTGTTTGAAGAGCCAGTTCGGCTCGACAAATTGCACTAGAACGTAATCAAAACCTAGTCAGTATGAAGAATATTGGAACGGGTTTTTATCAATATAACTTTAAAGTAAGTCAACTTTTGTTTGTATTAATGTTTTCTAAGCTTATACATAGAGGAATATTAAATATTTATATATTTAAACAGCCAAAATCATACCGTAAATAATAAGTTAATAAATTTTTCCTTGCTTCACTACATCAGAGTGAATTAATAAAGATTTTAATACATATTTTACTGGTTATTACTGTACTCATGATGTATATCTTTACAGGTAACAGGTTAATGTACAGCCGAACAAATCGAATTTTTATTATTATTATTAATATTTCTATTAGACTCAAACTACAACCTGGAAAATTTTCCATTTTTAATCGTCCTCATGTCCATTTATTCTTTATATTTTCGTTTATAGAGTCATTTTAAAGAGATTTCTATTTGAGTTTTCTTCTCGCTTAATGAAATTCGATGTGATGTAAAATGATGCGGCAAAATTTCGGAATTTATGAATGCTAGATTAAGTCTAGACGAAATAGGACCAAGGCGACGAAGAAGAAGAAGAATTTTTTTTTCGAAACTAGTCGGATGGTTATTAGAAATACCATGATTAATAATTATCGAAACAATTCGAAATTATTCAATTTTCCTACTGAAAACACCACCTTTTCCATAAGATTTTTATTAAGATCAAAATTATTCAAAAAAAAAATTTATATTTATCGTCATTATACAAGCATAACAGTTGTATAAATCTAAACTTTTGTGAGTTTAAATGTAAATTTTATAAATTATGTAAACGTTTAAATAATTGATTAATAGAATTATTTACATTTATGCATTATTACTACGCATGTAAGTCAAATTTATATGAGAGTATGCAGAGATCTGGCCAAGTTTAAACCGCAGATGATACTCGTAAAGAAAGCAGAAATTCAGTATAAACGTGATTCCTGTAATGTTTCCTTTCGGAGATAACACAGGGTGCAAAGCATGCAATTTAATAGGCCTATTATTTCGTATGGCTGTTGTAAATTGTAATTTGCCATCAACTGTAACAAAACGAACTTTATTTTAATCACTAAACTGTGAAAACTACTGGGACAGTTTGCGAATGGCTGAAATTGAGATCCGCCACGAACTATAAAAGCAATAGGTGTAGACACAATGGCCGTGGAAAGGGTGAACAACACAACACAGAAAGCGTGTCAACAGGATTGTTATATCTAGCATTCAATAATCTCGTACGAAATTCTGAAAATTCTTGTATTTTTGTGTATTTTTAAAATCATTCTCGTATTTACCATTCATTAAAACATACTGAAAGGATGGTTACAGAAGGAAATGTGGTAAACATGATAAACTTTTTCTTGAATTTAGAAACATTCATATAACAAATAATATTTTATTATTTTTGGTTTTACTATGTTAATTTTTCATTAACTTAAATATTATTCGGAATCGGATAATAAATTAATTCCTTCAATGCTGATTTCAGCCGAAAGTCTAATTCTTCATCTTCGGATATATTACTGCTATCGTTATTTTCATTATTCAAATTATTAATTTTAATTAAAATGATAAAACTTGATTGATTTTCCAAGAAATCGTTAATCGTGCCATCGGAAATTCAATATTTTTTCTGATAATGTTTTTATATGTTTAAGACATGAATAGAGTTTTATTGAAAACCTGTATTACGTTTATATTATTTTTATTACAAAATTACTTATTATAATAATGTGATAAATATATTTATATTACATTGATAATTTTGAAAAATTCAAAAATTAAAAATGCTGTGATGTAAATTTTGTAAAGTTTTTCTAGACTACGTTTATTTTAAAAACGTTACAAGCCATTCCAATTGTGAAAGATACACTCCACAATTATCTGTTTGAAATCGTTAGCGTTAAAAATTAAAGTACTTTAACTTTTCTTACTATTTATTACCACTAAATATAGCTTAAATGGAATGTCCACCATCTCTTTACTTGAATAGAATAAGAATATATTCATTTCACATTGATTAGAAACGAAGGTAAAAGCTAAGTATACAAACTGATAGACTACTTTTTAGTTAAAGAAAAAATTTTTGATTTTTATTCTTAAAGAAAAGAATTCTGAAAATCATCATAAAACTCGGATACGAGATAGACGTATGCTCGCATCTCGTACATACATCCAAAATGCCTGTATGTTTACCAGAATTCTCGCACATATATTAACCTTGAAGCTTGTTCATGTGTTCAAAAAAATTCATTTATGTTTACCAGAATTCTCGCACATATATTAACCTTGAAGCTTGTTCATGTGTTCAAAAAAAATTCACCCTTTCAATAGTTACAAAAAAATCTGCTAGAGGTCATATGGAAGCTTGGCGGATCTCAATAACTCATGATTTTGCTCTCTTTTTTTATGTATACAGATCGCTTTTTTTATACCTTGCCTTATCTCGAAAAGGAAACATTTATGGATTCATGTTTATATGGATTTTTTTGCTTTTTTTTGATGACTGGCATCTGTGATTTAAATTTGATCAGAACTTTTTAGGAATCCTTATATATAAAACATTAATTTGGGTTTTAATTTACAGTCGTATTATTCACTGATGCTGTGAGAATAAAGAAGAGCAACTCATCTGCTCGATAATGTTTATAATAAAATATTTTTTATTTTGCTATCTTAATAGTCGTAAAACTCGTATTTTCTCTTAATATTTTAATCATCCTGGTTATCTCGAGTTTCAGGAAATATTATTTTTAATTTTTGTAAACTTTTTGTAATCCTGTAAGTGGAAATAAATAAAAAATTTAAAAGAATTTTATCTGCTTATCTATATTTTAGCAAATTAGTCTCACGAATTCGTTTCGTTCGTTTTTCTATTCGCATAATATCAAGTCATCCCAAAAGTAATGTCTTTTTCATACTGTACTTGTTCAAACATGTCTCAGCTTATCTAAACATGAATTTTTAAAGCTTTCATAACGTTACAAGAGTGTTATCGATGGAGAATAAATACTTGATTAAATTAGGAAGTGATTTATCTTTTGTATCCTTTCAAAACTTAATGCTAAGAACGACATTACTTGTGGGACGATCTAGGGGACCTAGTCTCGAGTTTATCGTGTTACAACGCATTCGTAGTGGTGTCACATGATACCTGCTAACACGAATGCGTTGTAACACGATAAACTCGAGACTAGGGCCCCTCTAACACGAATGCGTTGTAACACGATAAACTCGAGACTAGGGCCCCTGATATATCGAGATGCCAACGTCGCAGACTATTCAGATTTTTAGCAATTGTCTTTTTTTATTAAGACAGACATATAATTATTAATTTTGAGATATCCAATATGTATTATCATCATTTAATTACAAGATAAGCAGCCATCCACATAAGAATGCGGCAACTGAAGCCATTAAAAGTCAGACATCTTTGAAACTCATTATCAGATACCAATGCCATTATATTCATTTGAAAGATTATTTATCACAGTTTTGATAGAAAAATGTCCTCATCTAACCAAATTTTACATTTGTATGCTTGATTCTGATGAAGTGACAGGCATAAAAATGTAAAATTTGTATACCTGTCACTTCATCAGAATCAGGGAGACAGATATAATGGAGATCATACCTGTCTTCTGATTCTGTACCTGTAATTCTTATAGGTATGTAAGTTGTACCTGTAAGAAGTAACTTGTAATTCTTACAGGTATGTAAGTTGTACCTGTAATTATTTATAAACCTTGTATGCAAGTAACCTGTAATTATTTATAAATCTAATTTATAAACCTTGTATGTAAGTTGAATCTGTAATTCTTACAGGTATGTAAGTTGTACCTGTAAGTTGTAATTCTTACAGGTACAAGTGTCCATTCAAGTTTAACTGAATGATTCCTTGATAACCAAGTTGTAAACTTAATTTTGAAGTCTCTTTGAAAAATGGTGAAATTTCAAATTTTTTTTTTTATTGGAAAATTATACTCGAATTTTCTAAAAAAAATTATTTTGATGTAATTTCCTTTCATAAAAAATATATGTATATATATATATATATATATCATGAAGAGTTCTATCAACATATATATATATTTTCAAACTATAAACTTGAAGAATAAAAATAAAGAAACTCGCGTATTTCTTGTCAAAATCAGAAATTGCTTCAAAGATTTTCTTATATTTTCTCGAAGCAAAAAAGTCAACAAATTTTTAGAGATAAATTACAAAAAGAATTTCTATGAATTTACACAACGTTTTCTAAGACATTACACGACTTACTTTCAAGTTTATATAACCTTTCAGAGTTACAACAGTAACCAGATTTAATTCATAAAGAAAACACAGCAATATTTTTTTTTTATCGTAAATTCTTCATGTTGCAACTGAAAAATAAATACGAAAAAAAAAAAAAAAAAAAAAAAAAAAAAAAAAAAAAAAAAAAAAAAAAAAAAAAAAAAAAAAAAAAAACACAAACTTTTGTCGTGTTAAAGAGTGGATGTTAAATTTTGAAGTAGCTTATATAGACTCATTCAAGAAACTCGTTACACATTTATCAAGTTTCTTCCTTTGTTAAAACCGGCAGTTTTCTTCCATAAAGGTTTATTTTGATAGTAAAGAAAAAATTATATATATAAAATATAAAATAGTAGAATAAATCGAACTTAATTTCGCTCTTATGAAGAATTTAAATAACGCAATTTTTTTTCATCAGAATCCTTGGAGAATATTTTTCTTTTATAAACTGCTAGAAAGAAAAATAAGAAAAAAAAATGTATATATATGTTCACATCAGTCAAATGGAAGAATATAACAAGAAAACACGAAAAAAAAACTAATTAAAAAAATGCAAATTTGGAATAATGGAAAGCAGATTAACAATTAAATTCCTAATTTTTTTCGGGTTGTCGACATTCGGCGAATTTTTCATTATTTGAATTTATTTCTATATTTTTTTTTAAGTAAATTCGCTGAGAAAGAAAATCGTGATTACATGAAACCAGTCAAGGTTATGATCTTATATATTAATCGATTTTTTTTCCGAAGTGATTTCAATAAATTTTCTTCTTCGAAATTTCTTTGGAAGTAAAAGAAGTTTTAATAACTCCTAAGACCGAAAGGATAAAATTTTCTTTAGTGGTTTATTGCCGAACCAGTTAGAAAAAAAAAGAAAAAAAAAAAAAAAATAACTAAATTAAGTCGAGAAACGATGGGAAAAAATAACTAACTAATCCAGAATTTGGAGTTATAACCGTAGAAATGATAACTGAATATATGCAAAAACTGGTCGAGGAGTGATGTAGTTGTGGTTTAAAACGGAAAAAAATTCTATTTAAATCAGAAAATTTGACGTAACGGTAGAGAGTCGATTATCCGTGATGAATGGGAAAGTCGAAGACCGGATAATTGAAAAAAAAAATTCGGTTTTTCGTGGTTTAAAATTAGTTAATATAGTAAAGGCAATAAGATTATTTTTTTTTGCTTCAACGCTCTCGGAAAGAAAAATATACTCGATTTGGGCTTTATTACTAATCGATTAGTAGAAATGCAGTAGATTACCGATTAATCAGGTTCTCGATAAATTAATTTTCCTCAGAATAGTCAAAAAGATCGGAATTATAGACGATATGCATTTTATATACAGAAAAATAATGAATAAATTGCACGCACACATATATTCAAATATTTCTATCGTTTATTCAAAAAAGGAAGCAAGAAATTTGTCGATTTGCACAGAGAAATTATTGCAATATTTATGATTTTAATTCGATTCTAATTTTGATAGTCAGTTATCTAAAATATGATAAAGAAACGAATCTGTTAAGTTTAAAAATCTGTCAGGTAAGGTAAAAATATCAGGTGTTGGATTATCCAGATTGTGGTTTAATTCAGGTTAATCCGCAACACGGATAATCCAACCACGTATAATAGAGAGTCTGCTATAACTTAAATCCCTTTTTAAAATTTAATAAACCGAAAAAGTCTGTAACCGCAGTTAACTCCATAATGAAACATTCATCTCGGTTATCCGTGGATAAATGGCGTTCTATTGTATACATATCCTGTTTTCAGTCAGATTTCATAATTTCAGAATTATCTTTTACGTTTGCTGAAGATTAAATTTATTTAAGTGAATCAATAACAGTGCTATATGTCCTTGAATTGTTCGCAAATATTCCTTAGTTGTTAGTAGTCTCTTATTCCCAATTTACAAATATCTAAATATAGAGTAAACAGAGTATCAATTTTAAATCGAGAGTAACTCCCTAGTCTCGTGTATTGTCGAAAATTTGAAATAATGCATTAAATCTATTTACACGGTACACTTAATGCTATTTGACATATAATCTCTTCCTCGTTTATGTGTAAACAATTCGTATTGTCACTGTTGCCAACGAAGTTTAAATTTTGTAAAATTATGCTAAATAGATTTATCGAAACAAATTAAAATTTATGGAGAAATGATACGAATGATAAATGTATCGAATAATATTTAGTATTACCATATATATATAACAGAATAATGACTGTTTAACATCAAAATTTGCTTCTTTTTCCATCATTTCACACATGTATTCGTAGAAATTCTGGTATTTTTGATCCGCTTTCCGTATAAAAGTGAGAATTAAATGATAATTTTAATATTTGACTGTCTGGATGTCAGTCTGTATGTCCCACAAATAAACTGGTTTGTAGAAATTCGTGAAATTTTATAGTAATATTCTATCTAAAATAGCTTATAACTACTGGACGTTCAAAATTATGAAATATTCTCAAGCATATTCTAGAATATTTATTAGATTTTTAGGCTAATTTAATAAAAAATTCGAACTTTCGAAATAAATTTCAACTATACAACACTCGATAGTGTCTTCGATCGTTTAAAAATGGCGGATGTTAAACAGCTCAAAAGTTATTAGGGAGAAATCCCTAATAACTTTTGAACCACTTTATCGATTTTCACCAAATTCGGTAGCGTGATCAAGCCATTTATGTCAAACTTGAAATAATTTGAATTAACTCTACAACTGCATCCATTTAAAAATCGCAGACGTTCAAACTTATAAGGTTTTCCCTCAAGCTCAAAAGTTATTAGGGAGAAATCCCTAATAACTTTTGAACCACTTTATCGATTTTTACCAAATTCGGTAGCGTGATCAAACCATTTATGGCAAACTTGAAATAATTTGAAATAACTCTACAACTGCATCCATTTAAAAATGGCAGACGTTCAAACTTATAAGGTTTTCCCCCTAATAACTTTTGAACTACTTGATTAATGTTCACGAAATTCAGAAATTTGATCAAACTATTAACGACAAATTTGAAATAATTTGAATTAACTCCACAGCTACATTTATTTAAAAATGACGGACGTTCAAACGTACGAAGTTTCACAATAATAACTACAAAACTATTAGATAGATTTTCGTGACATTCGATACAGAGATTATGCCATTCGAGATGATTCTGATGACACGCATTATATGTTAATCTCACATCTTTAACTATTAGAAAATATAGGAAAAGTTCCGAAAACGTGAGATTAGTTCTTTCCACAACTGCGTGTCGTTAATATATACTTTCTAACAGTTGTCACGCACTTCATTCAGTATACTTAATGACGAATGATATATTCACAATCTGGGATTTGGTTTCCGATATACAAATAAATAAACATTCATTAAACTGCCTCAATAATTCAAACGCATTTATCAATATTAATGACACCAGCGAATTATACGAAAGACTTCTTATTTAATTCATTTACCACCGCATTCGTTTGTTTGCTATGCAGTAATTCGATTACCGAACCGTTAGTATTCGTTAAAAATGTTTAAATTAAATAATAAACTCTGCACAAGACTTTTATATACCGGCTTCTTTCTCATTTGATCAAGTTTAGAACTCACAAACACTGCTACTTTTAGTATTCTCGACGGTGTGATTTTTAGTATTCTTCACGCAAGATCTTTCTCATGGAAGGAAAATAGATGAAGTTACACTGATAAAACTCCTTAGACATGGGGCAGATTTTTGGAGGATTACTTTCCTAAATTCAATAGAGTTAATAGAAAACACATGCTTAATTAGGAACCATATCGCGATGGCACGCTGCATCTCTTTTAACTCTTTCAATATCGCGCTCTTCAAATTTCTTCTTGCATGTTCTCCAAAAAAAAACGAAAAATTTTTATAGAAAATAGAAAGGAATTTCCAAGTTACTTCATATTAAAGTGTTGACATTCTTACCTCCCTGTCCGAGTAATATCAAGAAAGATCTTGGCATTGCTTTCCACCAGTAACCGACATTCCAATAGAGAAAACATACTATCGAACTGTAATTTTTTTCCACAATCGAGATTTCGTGGTTCCACCCTTCAATAGCTGATATTAAGCATTATAAAAAATTAATTTAATATATATACATTTTTATATTCTTGCTTCAGATGACAATATATTGTTTTATAGTTCGATACACCGGATAAGAGAGATATCAGTTCGGATGCTGCAGATTTCGTGACAATTCGACCAGATACGATACAAAATTACTTATTTTTTTATTTTTTACGTTAACGTAATAAAAAATTAATTTGTTTATTCAGTTTTTTTGCGTTAAAAGTCTTTTAAACTTCAAAACAAACATGCATGTATTATGATGGCACTGGCAGAGAAATAAATAAATAAATTTGGAGAGCAAAATATCAGTAATGTTTGTTACCTTCAAATAAGGAAAGATTTGATGGTTACAAATATTAGAAAGGTTCCTATTAAAACTTTAATCTCTGTCTCTACTTAACTTTAATGATTCCAACTATTAAAAACAAGATAGCGAAATCGGCAGATTGGTTTTTCTCGACTTCTTACGAATCGATCTTTATTCGTAATCGATACATCTCTAGAACATTCTGCTTTAGAGGGCTAACAAAAGAAATTTTGCTTTGGAAGAGTTTGTAAAACTTATCCAATCGAGGATTTTGGTCAGATAAAGTCTTTTTAACAACTTTTCTATAGCTTAAACCGATCATAGGATGAGAATTAACGATACTTCTCAAGGATGACTTTCGTGTTTATCAGTTCGAGTTTTTAGGATTTTAAACGAGTGATAGTTTGATTAAACAATCACATAATATATTTTTCATAATAATAAATCCAAATTAATATTTATTTTCATAATTCTAGCCTACGAATCTTGGATTTTATCTACGCGAATTGATGCGGAATATTAGTTTGGTTAAAACAAAAACATGCAATTTTATAGAGGCTATAGAAGAAAACAGAAATATTTTTCTTGCTCGAAATTTACAATACATCATCAATTTTTATTAAAAAATAAAATTATAAAATTACTTTTATATTAATTTAATTTTTTCTGGCTTCTTTAATGTAGTCTACGATGGACACTTTCAAGGAGGAAAAATATCGCTGAAAACAGCATTAAGTTTTGTTTTAATCTCTAAATTAGCTTAATTTTCAACATAAAATTTGCAAAAATAAAAGATAATTTTAGTATATTTTCCACTTAAAATTCCTCAAGTAGAATTTCTTCATTAAGAAGAACGAAGGAGTGATAGCAGAGATTTTAAGATATTTTCTTTTTATTCGATTTAAAACGATCAAACTTTTACTTTTTGTGTAAAAAAGGTAGAGAACATTGTTATGGATAACTCCTGATGGAAAACGAGAAAATTTGAGCATAAAATTCGTCATAAGTATCGACCGTAAAATTATAACAACCTTATAATATATGGAAACGATCGACCATAATCTTTGTGTTGTTAATATTAACATTTGAACACTTCCTCGCCTACATTAATGTATAGAAATGTAAAAAGAAAGAAAGAAAATAAGATTAGAAAGAAAATAACACTCGGTTTAATTAGCCAGAAACAAAATAATATATTAAATTATTTTTTTCCCTTTCTAGCTCTTTCTCATTTATTTGTTTCTGCGAATAATTTACATGAGAAAATACTTATTTTTCCTTTTAAAATAATAAAAAAATAAGTAAATAAGAACTTCGACAGTTAGAATTTCAAACTTAATTAAATCAAACTGTGAACAGGAAAAAATTTTTCATTTTTTTCCTTCTTCTTGTCATCAAACTTGTAACAAAGATTATCCTAGTTAATATGTCAACATCGGCAAATTGATGTAAGAGGAGATAGGTTATCAGCTTTCCTCTAATACGTAATTAGTAAGTAAATCCTAGCCAATTAATTCCAAGCTTGTGCTGTAAATTAAAATTCGATTGGTTAAAGAATTCTCCTCGTTACGAAAATCTCGCAGGCGTGTATCGATTTTTATGGCGACGACCAATCGAGTTGGTAATCGATATTTTAATACTGGATGCCATTTGATTAATTATTATTAATTAAAGAAATTTTTATAAGAAGATCGATAGCATCAGAATAAAATTTAAATACGGACAAGGATCCCGAAATAATTTATCATTGCGATAATTTTCTCATAAAAAGACGGATTTGCATATCGTTTTGATAAGAAAAATTAACATTTTTCTTTCACAATTGTCGAACTTTCTTTTTTATTGTTATATCTGACAAAGTTACGAGCCAGTGAACATAAAAAAAAGATAGACAGAAATTTGTTGACAGTTTAAACACGAAATTATCAGAAAAAAGTCAAAAGATAAAGAATGATTTATGTTTAAACAAAAAAAACTGTTCTTAATGAATTATCTTCATAAATATTTATTTTGGAGAAGGAAAAAATGGTTACTGAACGAGGAATTTTATTAAAACTTAGCTGGGCATTTCTGCCACGTAATTTTTTTTAAATGTATGGACAACTGTATCGACTGTTACATCGTCGTGACGTCGTACATTGTTAGTATTTTGCGATCTCTCATTGTTACGTCACTAAATATCATCATTTTACGACAATTATATCGATTTCAGCTATATCTATATGGACAATCAAATCAATTATTACATCGTCGTGACGTCGTACATTGTTGGTATTCTGCGATCTCCCTTTGTTACGTCACTGAATATCATCAATTTACGACAATTATATCGATTTTAGCTGTAATACATAGAGAATCATATCAATTGTTACGTCGTCGTAACGTCGTACATTGTTAGTATTCTGCGATTTCCCATTGTGACGTCACGAAATATCATCAATTTACGACAATTATATCGATTTCAGCTATATCTATATGGACAATCATATCAATTGTTACGTCGTCGTGACGTCATACAATGTTGGTATTCTGCGACCTCCCATTGTTACGTCACTAAATATCATCAATTTAAGACAATCATATCGATTTCACTGTTCATTTATCATTGTTCTACATGGAGAATATATCAATTTTTACGTCGTCGTGTCGTCGTACATTGTTGATATTCTGCGACATCCCATTGTTGCGTAACGATGTGTAGACAAAGTATATTTAAACAAAAAACAAAACCAGTTGCATCGTTACAAAAATAGAATTTTTTTTGTTCATAAATTCCCATAAAAACGAGCCATCTTTCTACACGCATTGGAAGAAAATTTCCAACCGAAAATGCCAAAAGTTACGAAAATCATTATGGAGTTTTATTTTTAGCTCGTATACACTCTTGATATCATTTAGACGACTGTTAAATTTTATAAAGTCGACGAGACAGACACGTGTTCATCTAATTTATATACTCACGTCAAGAAGTCACTCTAATTTGGTGAAGTTAAATACATTTTATTACGTCTGATCCCAACATCTTTGCCTCCGAGGTTATACATGTATATATGAATTTTTTCCTTCTTTTTTTTTCTTGAATTATTCAGTGTAAAATAAAAAAATTTCGTCTAGAGAGAGAGAAGAAAATGCAATCGATTTTTGTTATAATTAAAATTATTTTCCATCGATTCGCGCAATAGTTGTAAACATTAAATAAATATAAATCGTCTTTTTTGCCCTTCTTCTTCTAAAATTAATAACCGTTTGTCACAATAAATAACAAACTGTGACAATTTTAATGTCGAAGAAAGAATTATTGCTGGAAAGGCGTCGAAGTCGTGTTTGATATCTGTTCGATTTTGTCTGTAGCGAAATGTTCAATTTATCGAATGGTTACGCGATCAAATCGTTTTTTGTAACAATTACTATTTTTATTCTTTTTTATCATTAAAAAGTTTTGAGTCGTGTGTCTTGTTGGTCTAACTTCTATCCAATTTCTGCAGAATTCGGTTTTGCACCTTTTCGCACACGAAAAAAGAGGAGATCTTACATCTAATCTCTACTTTAATCAAGTAAAGTCTATTAGTTAGCAGACTCCCTCTTCTTATTTTGTTTCTTCCTCTTTTCCTGTTTTTATTTATTTTTGTTTTATCCGTCGACCTTTACAAATTACAGTCATTATTACCTGCTTTATTCTTTTTAGTGTTTTTAACGAGTAAAGTTTGTTTTGTTCTTAATGAAATTTATTTCTTTTTTATTATTGAACTAGTCGGGCATTTGTACTACATAATTTTCTCCTTTATCTATATGAACGATCATATCACTTGTTACGTCTTCGTGACGTCGTACATTGCCGTAAATTTTGCGATCTCTCATTGTTACATCACGAAATACCATCAATTTACGACAATTATATCGATTCCAGCTATATGTATATAGATAATCATATCAATTGTTACGTCGTCGCAGCATCATGCATTAATGATATTTTACGATCTCCCTTTGTTACGTCACAAAATATCATCAATTTACGGCAATAATATCAATTTTTACATCGTACATTGATGATATTTTGCGATCTTCGATTGTTACGTCACGAAATATCATCAATTTATAGTAATTATATCGATTTCAGTTGTATTTATATGGACAATCATATCAATTATTACGTCGTCATACATTGATAATATACATTGGTAATACATTGGTAGTACATTGGCGTCATACATTGATAATATTTTACGATCTCACATTATTACGTCACAAAATATCATAAATTTACGGCAATAATATCAATTATTACGTCGTACATTGATGGTCTTTTGCGATCTCCCATTGTTACATCACGAAATATACATATACATCCCGCTATATGTATATGGATAATCATACCGACTGTTGCATTGTCATGACGACATACAAGTGATACTGTTTTGTGACGTCATCCATTGTTATAACTGTATCACGAAATATTATCAATGTCCAACAATCTTATACAGTTGATATGTTTGTAATATACATTGATGATATTGTTATTGCTATACGTATCAATTGTTACGTCTTACTGACGTCATAGATTGATGCTATTTTACAATATTATGTTGCATTGTTATGCACATTATATATATTATTACGTTGTGATGACATCATGTCGACGAAACGATGATGCTCGATAATTATTCGCAGAATTACTATCCCAACTATATAATCTCGCTTATCCGGCGATATCATGCTCGATAATTATTCGCAGAATTACTATCCCAACTATATAATCTCGCTTATCCGGCGAAAAAATATTTGAGTATCATGACCCCATTTCAGAATTATCAACTGATGGACCCAGAAACACCCAAATTCAAATAAAAATCTGAAAAATTTAATTTTTTTTTTCATCGAGACCAAAAAATGCCTGAATCCCTTTTGATCGAGAATATCCTATATTACCTGTAAAGATATAAGCTGTTATTTTAGAAAGTTTAGTCTTGATAGGTCAGAGGTTGAGGCAATGTATAGAAAACAGACATATTACCTGTAAAGATATAAGCTGTTATTTTAGAAAGTTTAGTCTTGATAGGTCAGAGGTGGAGGCAATGTATAGAAAACAGACGGAGGGACAGTCAATTTTATATATACATGGATTGATTATAAAGAAAAATTTTAAATTTTGAAAAAAAAATTGAGTATTTATCTCCAAATTTTATACATTAGTTGATAAAGAGTAAAATTTTCAACTATATTTCTTGTAAAGGGAAGAAAAAAATTCTGTTTATTTTCTTCCTTTCAAATATCCTGTCGTTTACTTATATAACTTTCTCAAATATTTCAATTTAAAGGCAATATATATAAAGAAAACTTTACTCTAAATTACTTCCTCATTCTGTTTTATCCGTAACGATAAATTTTCTAAAACTTCGAAGTGATAAAAAATAATAAAAATACATAATAAAAATTTTCTTCTTGATAAAAAATAATAAAAATACATAATAAAAATTTTCTTCTTCTTAAATTCCATAAAATTCTTTTGTTTCTGTACTTTTCTCACCGTTATAACGAGATCTGTGACGACATAAACATCGCTGTGACGTAAAAAAAAAAAAAAACAAAACATTCTCATTATCTGACGTAACCGCAATCGTGACGTTGCGCAACGTCACGAACCGAATCTTAAAATATTTTTATATAAAATTTTTTTTTAGGTTTTGTTCCGTTTTAATTTAAGTCAAACAAAAGAAAACAAGTTTAATTAAATTTTTAATGAACATAAATTAATCTTGTTTCTCAGTAAAATAAAATATATTAAAAGAAAAATTTTAATAGCTTTTATTTATATTAAAAATTGGATCACTTTAATTTGGTTGTTTTATGTATTTTTTATATAAAAAAATAGAAAAATAAAACTGATCGAAAGCACTCATATAAAAGATTACAAACAGAAAAGTATGCAGTTTAGAGCTATTGCAAGCAAAAAATAGCAAATTTTAATAAAATTTTTTCTTACTTTTATGTAATTCTTTCATGATTTTTAATGATAACATATATGTTTATATATTTGCTCATAAAAGATTTTTATATCAAAAAATTCTTCGTGTGGCAATTCCCAGCTGTTGGCGATCGTAGTTTCGAATATGTGGAAGAAGAAAATCACATATACATGCGAATGAATCAGTAGAATTACTTGGTGTTTGTTCCGTTGCTACTTTCGACAGAAATCTTTACAAAAGCGGAAACAATTATAGATTTTTCTTTCTGTTTTTCTCCAAAAAAATTTTTTTGTTTATCGCCCGCTTACAATCGGTCAATTAAGCGAATAGGAAGAGCAGAGTCGCCAAATGAATAGCGGCATTTTATCGTCTCCTATTAAATGTGATTGCATAAGTATTTTTAATAGTTTTGCCTCCACAATGAGATAAGAGTATCTGTTTATTCCATTTGTAAATTTTTCAATTTTTTTATACTTTTTAAAAGATTATTTTCTCTACAAATGCCACAGTTCTCCATTTTATTATAAATGATTGTTTTTTTTATTTTATTAAAATATTAATTTAAATATTTTTAATAAAATCGAAATTAAATTATTTTATTTTATATAAATTCCTAAATTTCTTCTTATCGAATTTTTCCCCAACAAAACATTTTTAAAACATGCTAACTGAAAGATATAAATTTTTTTTTTCTACCTGTATATCAACGAAATATCATCTCGTATACCTTTTTTACTTAATAAACTGTAAATTTTTCAATTTTTTTATACTTTTTAAAAGATTATTTTCTCTACAAATGCCACAATTCTTCATTTTTTTTAATCGAAAGTACGTGTGACTCAACCAATTATTGCTTAAGAGTTACAAACTTCTAAAGGTATAGAGGTCGAAAAAAATTTTTTTTGTGGTTCTTCTTAGTAAAATTATTTAAAAAAAGTGTTTTAAATCATACTAGTCACGTTATGACGAGGCGAAACTGAATTTTTTATAATGTTATCTGTATGCGTTAAAATGCATTGGATTGCTGCTCTCCTAAATTTTACATGTAAGAGTTTTTCTTTTATACAAAATATTGCACTACATATCTAAAATAAAAAATTAATTTTTTTTCTTATTAGAGCTGCTTAGAGTGTCTCGTTTGAAGCATTATCTTACGTGGACACGTGTTTACATAGTAAATTACTATACGGATATCACACAAACTCCTTTGGTGACATTATTATTAAAATATTTAATGTAATCCAGGTAAGTGCTACTTTGCGTGATACATCGTGTCGTAACATTTATTAAGATACTCTGAATTATATATCGAGTGGTAGGCTCACATAGAAGAATTTTAGTAGTTTCTAAAGCACTCAAAGACATGCTCTAATCACAGGAAACGTAGATAATGTAGAGCATCTTCAAATACATTCAAACGTAGAGATAACTATGTTTGAAGTTTGTCTACGTTTTACAGACTATAAACTTTTCTGAATGGGCAGGAGCCGCGATTTTGTGTGTTTCTTGCGAAGATGTATCAAAGAATTG
This sequence comes from Olivierus martensii, assembly GCA_000484575.1. Classification (NCBI taxonomy): domain Eukaryota; kingdom Metazoa; phylum Arthropoda; class Arachnida; order Scorpiones; family Buthidae; genus Olivierus; species Olivierus martensii. The sequence continues at coordinate 32,870 of AYEL01068626.1, read as the reverse complement.
TGTTTTTGAATGTTTGATATGATGCAAAACTTTTCAAAATGTTATAATTTATTGGCATATTATTCATTAATTCTAATCCTATTAGGATAAAATAAGTCCACTTTTGCAGTCTAATCTTTGAAGGAAAGTACAATTTATGAGATTACCATGCTTCTATGTTTCCATTAATAACTTTTGAATTAATTAATAGGTTATTTTTATCAAAATTTAGAGTATATTGGGGTAAAATACCTGGTCGAATAAGAGTATTAAATATTTTTTTTGGCAATTAGTGACAGGTGACAGCCCTGACACTAAATGTGATCGTGTGATTGCCATTGTATTGCAGACATGTTTTGTGCGAATAATACAGTATGATGTAATGAATGTTTTGAGCTTCAAAAGTTTGATAACAGTAACAAACTTTAAGTGATGAATATTTAAAAATTATCATTTTGCCTGAAAAAAGCCGTTGAGTAGAGAAAACAGGTAGGTTTTCATTATTTCCGCTTGTTCTACATTTGATATGTGATACTGGTGAGACATGATTATGCTACCAATGGGCCAAAACGTATAGTGTAATTCAGTTGATTCATTTTTATTTAGGATTACAGGTAGAGTTGCATTTCTGTCATGCAACATAAAAGAAAAGTTGATGTAAAGTTACCATTAGAGCAAGTATCCAAAGGGATGCTACTCATATTCAACCACAACCAAGTCGAACTGAAGTATAAAAGAATTACAAGATGTTTGTTTTAAATTATAAAAAAAATTTATTTTTTAAAATATTTTGGAGATTACAAACAGAAAAGTATGCAGTTTAGAGCTATTGCAAGCAAAAAATAGCAAATTTTAATAAAATTTTTTCTTACTTTTATGTAATTCTTTCATGATTTTTAATGATAACATATATGTTTATATATTTGCTCATAAAAGATTTTTATATCAAAAAATTCTTCGTGTGGCAATTCCCAGCTGTTGGCGATCGTAGTTTCGAATATGTGGAAGAAGAAAATCACATATACATGCGAATGAATCAGTAGAATTACTTGGTGTTTGTTCCGTTGCTACTTTCGACAGAAATCTTTACAAAAGCGGAAACAATTATAGATTTTTCTTTCTGTTTTTCTCCAAAAAAATTTTTTTGTTTATCGCCCGCTTACAATCGGTCAATTAAGCGAATAGGAAGAGCAGAGTCGCCAAATGAATAGCGGCATTTTATCGTCTTCTATTAAATGTGATTGCAAAGTGAATAGGCGTTAAATAGATATTTACTCAACGAATTTTTTCCGTTTTGGTTGCTTTTCAACTCGCCACTAACAAGGAATTCCTTGTTAAAACATCGATTAAATCAACATCGCCGGCGTGTAGCTAATTTCTAAATTTTATCGCTGTCTTCCGAGCGATAAAAATGAATTTAAAAAAAATGCAAATTTATTCGCACGAATCGTTCTCATACATTTTAAACTAACCAGAGAGAAGAAGAGAAAGAAAATATATGTATTTGAGAAGATATGTGGGAAGCATTCACCCAAATTTTATTGATACGCAACTTACTGAGACAAATTTACAAGCTTTCGAACCTTAGGTGAGTATTCCTGCTCTTCTTTTTTCTATATCATTCATAATCCGCCATTTTTAAATGATTAAAAATCATCGAAATTTTGAAATTTCCTCCTAATAACTTTTGAATTAATTGTTTAATTTTTAATAAAATTTTGTAGTAAGATAACACCATTAGATTTGGATTATTTAACTATACACCATCAAACATTTAAAAATGGAGAACGTTCAAACTTTCGCGGATTTTTCCTAAATAACTTTTGAACTATTCGATAGACTTTTATGAAATTCAATAAAGAAATCGTGCCATTGATGATTTAGATTATAATCATGCATGTTTAATCATTCCAAAATAATAAAACATGTTTAGAAAGTTCTTTTCAGTACTGCTGCACTCTACTAGAGTGTTTTCAGGCACAGAGTTCTACGATTTTTTGATTAATGTTTATGAGTTTACCTATAGAAATCTAAAATAAAATAATAAAAATAACTATATTAAATATAATTATCGTTGTAAGTTTTAAATAAGTTAAAAAAATATAATATTGAAGTCATTGACTCAAAGTCCAAATTTTATAAAATTTTGTTTTGATGCTTCTGTAACGATTTATATATATATATTGCCGAGCAATTGAGATAAAATTCTTTTACTTTGTTAAAATATCTAGAATTAACTACGAAAATACTAGAAATTCTTCTTTTTTTCTTCTGCATTTCTACATCATCTATCAAAGAGTAGTACTGGAGAGTGCATTGTCCTATGTTTTTATCTTCATTCAGAAACTTTTCTAAAAAGTTAAATCGCATTTCTGGACAACTTCGCTGTAAGAAAAACATTAAAAATTTTATTTGTTCAACTGATAATAGGGTCTCGAAAGATACTAAAGTCGAACCGTACCGTCTTCGCATTTAGACGTTGACAGTTCTCTCCAAAGTGGCCAAAATATGTTCGAAAAAAGCGTTTACTCGGGCGGCTGAATGACACGTTTGCTGTTTGCCTTCAGGGCATGTTATCCATCCAGGTTATTGATGGAAAAATTCTTCGTGTGGCAATTCCCAGCGGTTGGCGATCGTAGTTTCGAACATGTGGAAGAAGAAAACCACATTAATTCTCTTTTTTTTTTTCCATTAGATATTCGATACATTCGCGATCAAAATTGTTTTTTTCTGCTTACGTTCCTTCTCGCTTCCAATATTTTTCTCTATCGCTTTCCAGACAGTTTTGTCGTTTATTTAATGCAAAAATCAATAACTAAATATAGAAATTTAAACGATAGATAACTAGAAAACTTCTATTATTAATTTACCAAAGGAGAATTTTGTTTTCGGAGTATCTTATTTGCAAAAGAATCGAATTAGTTTCAACTTTTATTATTATTTTTTCTTAACTGTTTCTTCAATCAACAGTAGAGTTAATTAAAAATTTAACTTTTCAGATAATGAGATATTTGTTATCGTTACCGTGCAGCCATTAAATTTCGCGTGAAGAAAAAAAAAAGACAATTTCTTATAAGTTTCCTTTAAATTATATTTAAAATAAGTTAAAGATTAAGTAGTAATATTATTAAAGAAACAATAAACGTTCGATTTACAAAGAAAAATTAATATCCACTCAGATTACGCACATAAAAATATTCCTTAAGTGAACAATGTACGTATGCAGAGAAATAACAAGATAACAAGCAAAATTCGAAAGTTTCTCATGATGAAAAATTTTGCCCGGAGTTATACTCCAAATCGATATTAAATCACTAACGTTTTCGATAATATATATATTTATATATAAAGAGAAAAAATAAAAATAAAATATCCTTTAAGCGCAAAGATTTGTACAATTATCGAAATAATACCCGAGGTAGAGAGAAAAAGTCTTGTACAATAATAATAATCCGATATAAAACGAAAGAGTATTGTCAGATCTCGTCACGGAAAGTGAATTTATAGACAAAGATTAAAAGAAAACGAAAGTAATTTGATAAACAAATATAACATTTTCTCTTGTATATTCTCGGTAAAAAGCTATTCAATAACAAATAAAGACCTACAACTGGTTTTGACATTTCTGGACAAAACTAATAGCAGTGTCAAATCTGTCAAACGAAATCTATTTGATGTCTTTCAACAGTCACTTCAGTTAGCTTCTGCCTCTACGATTTTAAAATTTTCAACTTTTTCTAACTAATTTTCATTTTTTTTTTTTATTTCTCTGATTGAAACATGGCGGATGGCAACAGGAGCGATACATTGATGGATTCGCTCGAGTAACTGATTATCGCAACTCGCCAAATTTCTACTTTTTTTTTTTTATTCGTTAATAGAACGAACCGCACGAAAAAAATGAGCGATACATTGATGGATTCGCTCGAGTAACTGATTATCGCAACTCGCCAAATTTCTACCTTTTTTTTTTATTCGTTAATAGAACGAACCGCACGAAAAATTTTTTTTTTATCAGAAATGCAAAATGTCTTTCGATAAATTATAAAATTTAGATGGGAAAATTTCGAACGAATATTATATTTATATATTTTTTTTTCTTTCAGAGAAGAGAGTTATAAAATTTCTTAATTTTTACTACATCTGTGACTGCAAATAAAATAAAATTGTGGAATAAAAAAAGTACATTTGTGAGTAGTGAATAATATTTTTAAACAATTTATAGAATGTTTTAATTAAATTATAAAAAAAAAAATTCGTGTTTTTATGATAATCTAATATTTATCAAGAAAAATTTGAAGAAAATTCCTAAAATTAATGTTTTGATGCAATTTTAAATTTCTTCTCTCTTTTTATCACCATGTAAATATTTTATCTAGTAAAAAATATTTTCACGAATTGTCTACGACCTTTACGTCAGTATAACCTTTGAATTTTATTTCTGTAAACATCAATTTATGCTATAATCTCACTGATATATAAGATGATATATCAGTGAGATTATAGCATAAATTGATGTTTACAGAAATAAAATTCTTTAATTCATGTCTTTAATTCTTAATAAAATATTTAATTTATTTATAAAAAAATATAACCGAATCTCGATAAGTTAATTATTTATAACTTGACACTTTAATATACGCAACAGTCGCTTCCAGGATGTATAATTAAGTCAGTAAATAAGTTGATTCCAAACAAACAACAGAAAATCTTTAATCGAGATTAATCGTCTACAGTTCTGCTGTTCATCAAATAAATTACCCAAAGAGGATTTAGTTGATGAAGATTTTTTGTATTAAATGGTTCGATGGAAAGAAGGTAATTCTAACAAACTAATTCCATTCTTTCGTTACGCATTCTTATAATTTTTCTTTTATTCAGTTAATTGAGTAAATAATAATAATTCCTATTAAAATAATAAGCTGCTAATTATTTATTTTCTAGAGACAATTTTTATGAATTTTTCTGTTTATAATTACAAATTAAAGTTGTGAAAGTTTAGCATTGTATTGTGAACAGTCTTTTATATACAGGCAATCCTCGTGTAATACGATCTTCTACAACACGGTTTCGCTCTAATACTATAAAAAATTGTGGAAACCCTCATATAACAGATACTTCTACAACACGGTTTCGCTCTAATACTATAAAAAATTGTGGAAACCCTCATATAACAGATACTTCTACAACACGGTTTCGCTCTAATACTATAAAAAATTGTGGAAATCCTCATATAACAGGTTCTACAACACGGTTTTTACTTAACAACTTAGGTTAGGTAGGTTAAGCAGCCATATCTCATGAAGGATATATTGTATCTGGGGCGGCCCATAAAAAATTGTGGAAATCCTCATATAACAGGTTCTACAACACGGTTTTTACTTAACAATTTAGGTAGGTAGGTTAAGTAGCCATATCTCATGAAGGATATATTGTATCTGGGGCAGTCACTTATAGAGCCCATCACAGGCTGGCCAACTCCATAATGGGGTCAATCGGATGGTTGAACCCGTCATGGGTTCCATTACTGGTGTTAAAGGTTTTAGATGGGCATACTCATAGGTATAACCCTGGGAAAGTGAAGAATGAAGTGAGAAAGATTAAGGATAGGGAGAGTATAGTGTAAAGATCCTACCAAAGGAAATATGGTAGGTCAACCATCATGGGTACAGGAGGATGAGCCCATGATAGTTGAACCCATGATGTCCGGCCCATGATGGTTGAACCCGTGATGAGCCCGGACCTTTCCTGAAAAACTGGAGGCGTGGGATCCGGATTTGAACTGGATCCTGCAGGTGTTAAGTCATAGTTTTACTACGTAGCTCTTAACACATTTAGAAAATTACATTTTACTCTCACAAAACACAAAATATTTTTATTAATTTTTGTAAATCCACACTATGGACACACAATACACGCAAATAATGATATCATTGGGAAATACTTTGCTAAAATTAGTCATAAATACAATTTCGCTAGTTGACAGTGAGAGGATGATATGCAGTCTATTTTCGATTTCGATTTGTAATCGAATTAATTGTCGATCATTCAGTGATTTGTGTTCCAAACGTTCAATTCTTGGATTAAAAAAGAATAAGTTTTTATTCCTCAATAGAGGAATGTGAAATAGAGGGAAAAAAACTTTTTTTTATTCATAAATTCTTTTGGATATGTCCTAAGAAACGATTGTTTTGTAGCAGGTTAGATTACAGATTTTACAAAGAGCGCAGAAGATACATCAACTTTAAATGCAGTGCATAAGTTAGAAAGTGAAGTTGATATTGTTAAAAAGAAAAAAAACGTTCTCGTTTTAACTGAACAGTGATAAGGAATATATAATTATTAAATAAATGTTACATAGGCTGTGTACCTTTTTCTTTCTTTACGTTTCGTGTTATTAATATTATTGATAAAAATTAATTTTCTTATGTGGAATTAAAGAAAGTTATTTATTTTTAATTGGTTTTGGAACGTAACTTTTTTTGTGTTTGTTTTGAGCTCTCATATAACACGGTTTCACACAACACAGAAATTTTTAGGAACCTATCTACCGTGTTATATGAGTGTTACCTGCAATTAACTGCTAGACAAACGGAAGTTTTAAAATCTCGATAAACATAAATTTATTGTAAACAAATACGAGGCGATTATAATAATTACGTGAAAGAGCCGATTTTCATTTTATTAACAATGTTTTAATTAACTTTATGAAGATATACACTAATTGGTTGCGTGGCATTAGAGTTACACAATTTATTTTCTATCACATTATAAGATTTTACAGTACACATAGTCGAATTTCCATTTAATTAAACGTGTTAATTAACCGACTATTATGTAATTTTAATATTTTTAAATTTTTATATCACGATTAATAGATTAAAAACATGTTTAACCGTTTATAGATCGAATGATCGTAATAATCGTTAATCGTGGATGAAATATTCGAGTACCGTTTTCGATTATTGTGTTATGTATTATTAATTTCATTGCTTGTAAATTTAATTCGTGTTTCTTTAATTATTTATTAAAACACACACACACAAATTCACATTTAAAAATTTAAAATTCGAAAATATTGAAAGAAAATTTTAATTAATTTAATGCATTTTCGTGAATTTTAATTAATTAATTACTATTAATTAATATATCTCTCTTTATATCGATTCCAGTTTCGTATTTGGTTTCTAAATTTATAAAATATAATAAATTACATTTAAAAAAAATGAATTTCAAATGCTTGTTACGTGTAGAATTAAACGATCATTTATTGTAGAGCCATTTTAATGGTTTCGGAGTGAATTTCTTATCGATTTTTCTGTACAAAAAATGGGATTAATGTTGAAATTTGATAACTATAACTGTTTGTATAATTAAGTCGTAAAGTTCCACAACAACTACTGCAGATGGAATAATTAGTTCAAATTCTTACGAAATTAATATCAATTGAACAACATTAATTAACAATACTTCGATGAGAGTTAAATCTGTATGGAAATAATTAATTTTGAATAAATTCTAATATTTATTCATATGAAAAATTCACTTAGTTCTCACAGATAGCAGACATTTAAAGGATCTTTGGAAAGATAGATAGAATATTGCAATCATAATTATCGTGATTTATACTGCATTTTATTATTTAATAAATACTTTTGGGTTTAAAACTGATTAATTTGTCGAAATTTGTGATTATTTTTATATTCTCTCACAGTGAATCACCATAGCTTGAAGTTAATTTGACTACACTCTAAGTATGGAGATTTTATCGAGCATAACTTTCTTATAATTTATTCAATCATTGAAAAACTATTTATTAATTTAAAACAAAATTTAATTAATTTTACTTAATAAATATTTAAATTTTTTATTTTAAACAAGAAATAGTGACTTTCCTAACTTTCCTGCCATACTCCGCTACGTGCAAGAAAGAGTCATTTACAGGGAACACCGCTTGTTTCTATCGCAATCTATTATTTTTTAATATTTATATTCTAAATTAAATTATTTAATAAAATGAATTAAAATTATTATATATATTATGTTATGTATAAAATAATAACATTATTATACATTTATTTTTATTATTACTGTAACAATTACTGCAAACGATCATTTATTGTAGAGCCATTTTAATGGTTTCGGAGTGAATTTCTTATCGATTTTTCTGTACAAAAAATGGGATTAATGTTGAAATTTGATAACTATATAGCGAAAAGGGTCGTTCTAAGGTGGGAATTATATTACATCCAAACTACTTAATGCAATTAGTTCTACAGAAATTGACTGACTTCAAATTCTGAGACACTTTAAACTGGACAGCATTCTTCTTAATCAAATTTTGACAGAAATCAAATAAAATTGAATGGACCTGTCTATGGTTTTAAACTGTATTGCTTAAGTTAATTATAGTTTGTTAGAAAATTTTTCCAAATTTACTTTATTATAAAGTTTTAATGGAAAAATTTCATCGAACAATGACTTGTAAAGATCGAAAATTCTAAAGAGGTGCACATCATAAGCGGAAGTTAATATATATATATATATAAATTAGAGATTGTGTCGTTGCCTATCTGAATGAACAATAATAAACATAACAATATAATAACAAGCTTTCATTACCTTAATTTTAATAACTTATGGAACTAATGTTAATTGTTTAACCATTTTAATAGGCATTCCGGCGAAGTTACTGCCACCTAAACTGTTTGTATAATTAAGTCGTAAAGTTCCACAACAACTACTGCAGATGGAATAATTAGTTCAAATTCTTACGAAATTAATATCAATTGAACAACATTAATTAACAATACTTCGATGAGAGTTAAATCTGTATGGAAATAATTAATTTTGAATAAATTCTAATATTTATTCATATGAAAAATTCACTTAGTTCTCACAGATAGCAGACATTTAAAGGATCTTTGGAAAGATAGATAGAATATTGCAATCATAATTATCGTGATTTATACTGCATTTTATTATTTAATAAATACTTTTGGGTTTAAAACTGATTAATTTGTCGAAATTTGTGATTATTTTTATATTCTCTCACAGTGAATCACCATAGCTTGAAGTTAATTTGACTACACTCTAAGTATGGAGATTTTATCGAGCATAACTTTCTTATAATTTATTCAATCATTAGTGCAAGACCCACTAAATTTTAATCTAATATTATAAAATTTTGTTATAATCTTTCTTCATACGAAAAATTCGCTTAGTTCTCCCTGAGAGTAGACATCTAGAGGATCTTTAGAGAGGTAGCTAGAGTATTACAATCATCATTATTGTGATTTACACTGCATTTTATTATTTAAAAATAATTTTGGGTTTCAAACTGATTAATTTGTCGAAATATGTGGTTATTTTTATATTCTCTCACAGCAAATTACCATACTCGAAGGTTAACTTGACTCTAAATATGAAGATTTTTATCAAACATAACCTTCTTATAGATGATTCAATCATTGAAAAGAGTGCAAGATCTATTAACTGTGGCCTTAACCCACTAAATTTTATATAAAACGAATAAATTATCATATAATAATCGCATTCTAATTGTTTTGGCATAAAATTTAAATATTTGTCCGTTCCAAACTTCATCAGAAAAACTCGAGTAATCGTTAAAGCCGATAGATACGAAGATGGTTTTTTTTTAATTGATAACAAGAAAATTAATTGACTTTTGCAATTAAATTAGCAAATTAAATAAGATTTATAGTAATTTTTAACTATTTATTCATTATTTATATACCGCATCACTACATTTTTTAATTCCAAACCTTAATGGAGAGTATATTAAAAAAATACGAAATGATTAAGTGGATTATTTTCTTAAAAAAATATTTAGCCAGCAAATTAATCAAATTAAAATGTTTAATAATAACCCGAAAACATTTTCTTTTTTAAAATCTTTTTATTTAATTAAAATAATTAAAGAAATATTTTATTAATGCAGCATTTTCTCCAATCTGTCTCTCTCTCTTTCTCTCTCTGTATATGACGTTTGTTCATTATATCGATGTATTAAACTAATTAACTTTCTATTAAATATTTTAAACTGCCAAAAACAATAACATTTACTTAACGACGGAGCGAAATTATTATTTTCATTCTCTAAAAATAAAAAAAAAATAAAGATAAATCTAAAATAAACGTGGTGTGGACGAAATTGCTTGTAAAATTTATTATAGATCTGGAGAAATTTTCTCATTATATCATTTGTAGGTAAACAATATCAGGAAGGAGATATTTTTTGAGCGAATAAAAGGAGATAAACTTGCACGATATTAAATATATATAAAGGAAAATTGGAAGGCAAATTGTATGGTTCAAATTGCAAGTTTTGCAATGGAGAGACGTCGAGAGAAAACGAAGATGCATGATTGTTGCTTGGAAACGTTATTTGACCCCGAGTGTAAAATCATCGCTTTTGGTGAAATGATATCCCTGAAATTTCCGCTATTCTCTGCATACAAATTGGTTGTTTGTTACAGAAAATAAATTACTATAAAATTTCTTAATTGAAAAAAAGAAAATAAGAGGATGCCAAGGAAAGATGCTAATAAAAAAAAAGAAGAAGAATTACAACCGTTACCATAAATTATAACATAAACTAGACGAGAGTTTAAAGTCGACATACTACCTTACCACCTGAAATTTTTGTTACCAAAATAATTTTTTTTATTATTATTAACAATGTCGCTGATCTATAGATACAGTGTCAACTTAAAAGATCTTATGACACGCGGACAATAAATAACTTATGATTGATGAGCAGCATCCAACGATTTGTGCTACTTTTAGTTATATCTCCTGTAAAATAAATGGCTCTCTCCTCCATTTTTTTCCTCTTTTTTAATCCTTTTATCGTCGCCTTCTGTTCGACTTATTTCTACTAGGATATTATTAATATATCTGTGTTTAATTATTTAAAAATTTTTGTGTAAAAAGCTGGAACGATCTCTCTCTGTTATCAATTTTCTTCATTGCTTGATAGACTTAGGTAAGGGAATATCCTTGTTCTGCCACATAATCCATTTACGTTAGTTGGGTTCTAATAGTGAAGCTAATCTCTTTTGGCTTTGATGACGATATCAATGAAGAATTTTTGACCTTCATAATCTTCACTTATTTTTTTTTACACATTTATCAGCGTGAGACTTTCGATCAGAGCATCAGCGGGAGTTTTGATTGTTCTCTCTCGTCACAGAATGCATTATCATCATATAAAAAATGTGTGTATGTGTAAATCGTCTCTTTCCATGTTTACATTAATTAAATTTTTCATAAATTATCCCGTAAAAATTGCTTTTACGTCTATCACAATAATAAACGTGTATGGATTCATCCGATGATGAACGGTACTGTTAACAATTACTGTCATTACTGGACAACATTGATCCAAGTTTATAATTATTGTGCGGACAAAATACGTTATTATAAATGCCAAACAACTTAATTATTCCCAACTATAGTAAATTAATTTTCGTTACGAAAAAAATGTTTTTTTTACTTAATAACTTACCAGAATTCTTACAACAGATTTACAGAAAAATATTTTTTTTTTATACGCAAACAAAAGCAATTTTTTAGTTCGAAAATCTTTCAATTTTTTCTGAATTTTATACAGAATATAATTTTCAGGATTCCATTCTGTAACAAAAAAAAAACGATATTTTTTCCTCCTCTCCAAAAATAGAACTCTTACAAACAGTTTAAAATATCATCGGCCGGTTTAAGAAAAATAGATATATATCACGAATTTTATAAATTCTAATATTAAACGTGACGTGAACATTACGTAATTATATATTTATTTATTTTTTTAATGTTTACTTTCGTGCGAAAGAACGTCTCGATGCAAACAACAGGTCAATATCCTAAGTAGAGTATGGAGAAAAAATGCAAGTGAACGTTCTCGGTTTGGATGTTTGACAAGTAATTCGTCTTCAAACGAAACGTAAAAATCAGACAGGCCATTAAATACGAAATATAGAGAGTTTTATTGATGACAATAAGTGAGATAATCATTAATCACATTCACCTGAAAAATTGTGCAAATGGTAAATGACGAAGAGACGACAAGCATCGAACAACCGTTATTAAAACAGACAATATCACAATTTTTTTTTTTTGGTGTTTTTACATCATTTAAATAAATTAAACACGTACAGAAACACTATTTTCGTTCACGTAATCTCTAAAATATTGGAATAATAAATCTAGAAACAAGGAAAAGTATTCATCGCATCCCAGACTAATTTTTAACAGATTTTAACAACTTTTAAACAAAGTTTAGTGTACTTAAATCTTTAATATAAATTTTAATTAACTTAATAAAGTATTGTTTAATTTTTATTCTTTTAGTTCGTTATTAACAGAATTTATAATTAAGTAAAATTAAAATTAATAAGCAATAATTGAAAGAAGAAGCGCGAAGTTTGTGTGGAAAAACTCTTAAAAGTAAAATATGATGTTTACAAAATTTTAGCGAGCAAAAATTGTCATTACTTCATAAAATATTACACGTTTCACTTGTTTTTTTATGTTTTTAAAAATTAATTATGTACATTATTTATTTATTTTTAAGAATTTTAAGCTTTGCATAAAATATTTTTTTTTTTTTTTTTTTTTTTTTTTTTTTTTTTTTCAAAAATTTCCTTCTTTGAAATATTTCTTTTTTAATGAAAAAGTATTTTTTTTTTCTCATATAACAAACGACTTACTTTATATTCAGTGACATTTCAGAAATATATATAGATATATTTATATATATATAGATATATTCTGATATTTATTTATATAGAAACATCAAAAAATTCATTCAGTAACTTTTTATTCATCGCAGTCTTGATGTTCTTTTGTTGCACAGTATTCGCTCGAATGCTGCTCTGAAATCCGGACTAAAAATGGTATAAATAATAGGATTAATCATAGAATTAGCATATCCCAACCATAGAAATATGCTAAAGACGTAATCTTCCGGTTGGCATGTGTTGCACAGTGGCATCAGCAGTGCCACAACGAAAAACGGTAGCCAACATATTACGAAGATTCCTGTGATGATGGCTAATGTTTTTGCAGCTTTTCTCTCTCTTTTGGTCTTCAGTGACTCTTTTCTGTGTTTTGTCGTACAGCTTTTAATGATCATGGGCCTTAAAGTAAAATCCTGATCCGCTGCTGTGCTGGCAGTCATGCTGTTGTCGCTACTTGGGTGCGATGAATAATTGTTAGAAATGACGGTCAGTTCGGAAACAAAAGGAGGTGACAAGGTGCTCGGGGACGCCTGAGGAGGTTTAGGTACTATCTTACCTCCCGGTTTGTGACGTATGCGCTTCCTAGCCACCCTATATATCTTCCAGTAGAGAAACAGTATGGCAACCAACGGCACATAAAACGTAGCACAGGTAGCGAAGAGTTGATAAGCGACGTCTTGACTAACTAAACATTTCTTTTCCACTTCTATTCTATACTGAAAATCAGGATCTTTCCAACCGAAAATGGGTGGAAACGAAACGACGAATGCTATACCCCATACTAACAATATCATGGATCCGATGTGACAACCATTACGTTTTCTCACGTAATCGATATTAGTGACAGCCCAAAAGCGGTCAATGGCGATAGCTAACAGATGTAGTATCGATGCCGTGCAACATAATACATCACACGAAGTCCATATGTCACACAATTCGGGTCCCAACGACCACTCTTGACTTACTTCGTACACGGCTCCTAATGGCATTACCAAACATGCCACCATCAAATCGGCAACGGCTAACGAAAGCACCAAACCGTTACCAACTGTTTGTAGATTCCTTTCGCAGAATATGGCCGCTATAACTGAAACATTACCTATCACGGTGGCTAAAATGACCAGAGACAATGCTAACGATGTTAAAACCATACCTACTATGTGACCTTCTTTGTGGATAACGTATTCTGCCGAAGTAGCCACAGTCAAGTTTCTTGTCTGATTCATGGTCTGGTTAGTTGCCAGGGCAATAAATAAACTATTTACAGTCAAGTTATCCATTCGGAATATGGTTGCTTTAATGGCCTGTGTTAATTAACACGATTAAACAGCATCGACGACCATAAAGTCGTGTCGAGAATTCCTGGAATAGAATATAAAAGATATAAAACATTTGACGATTTTTATGAGGAATGATCACAGCAACTGCTGACACAATTTTTCACTGTGCTTTCGCTACTTTGACCATTCCTGTTTTAATGTATGTGACATAAAATATGACATAAAAAAATACTTTTTTTTTTACTGTTTTCATCTTGTATAAAATTAAACGAATTTGATTAATGTTAAGTTTCGTAATTTGTCTAAATGTATTCGGTATAAAATCAACCCAATTTCGGATATAAAGCTGGTAAAAAAATATTTTATTGAATTTAAGTCCATAAAAATACATAAAATGAATAGTAAAAAATTTAATTTATAGAGTTATAGTAGATGGAGAAACATCATGTTCATTAACTGTCCACATTGAGCATTTTTTATACTTTTAACCGTTCATTAATTTATATTAAATATTGAACAGTTCAATAAATGACTCAGTTAGAGTGACTAAATAACTGTTTTATCTGAATTTTTTCAACTATTTCAATTTTTTATTTACAGAAAATGGTTCAATTAATTATGTGAATTTTTCAATTGCTTGAACTGCTTTCAATTACGTGAATTTTTTGAATGCATAAAATGATTTAGTCAGTTCAAGCAATTGAAAAATTAACATAACTGAATCATTTTATGCACTTAAAAAATGCAAAAATTGTGACACGTATTTGAAAACTGTTTTCAATTACGTAAAAATTCACGTAATTGAAAACAGTTCAAGCAATTGAAAAATTCACATAATTGAATCATTTTATGCAACTAGAAACTCACATAATTAAAAACATGTGAATTTTTCAATTGCTTGAACTGTTTTCAATTACGTGAATTTTTTGAGTGCATAAAATGATTCAGTTAGTTCAAGCAATTGAAAAATTAACATAACTGAATCATTTTATGTCCACGAAATTGAAAGACCACGAAATTGAAGCCAGCTCAAGCAATTGAAAAATTCACATGTTTTTAATTATGTGAGGTTTTAGTTGCATAAAATGATTCAATTATGTGAATTTTTCAATGGCTTGAACTGTTTTCAGTCAGTGAATTTTTTAATTGCATAAAATATATAGATGTGTGAATTTTTCAATTGCTTAAATTGTTTTCAGATACGTTTAAGTGCAAAAAATGATTGTTAGGTGAATTTTTTCACTGTTCGAACTGTTTTCAACTACGTGAATTTTTTTAAATCGCTTGAATTATTTTTAATTATGTGAATTTTTTTAATTGCATAAACTAACTTTTTAATTATCTGAATTTTTTAATTGGTTTTAAACCGTTTCAATTCGTTGAACCGTTGATTTAATACTTTCAAATTAGATTCATTATTGAATAATTATTTCAACTATTTCAATATTTAACATAAAATTTAATCTAAATTAATGTTTTGTTTTTGTGTTTTAAATTAGAGAATTTAATTACGTTTCCTTTATATACCTTTCAGCTGATAGTTTCGGGCTAGGAACAGCTCTGTTTCTACCAATCCTTCTAACGTCATTTAGAGAATTTGATGAAAACTTCAAAACGTTGGAAGACTTTAAAACAGTTGAAAGATTAAAAGAAAACAAAAAAAAAAACCTTTACAAACTTTCTTTAAATCAAATATACTACTTTCGATCAATTATATTATCTATCTCTAGTGGGAAAATAATCCAAAATCGTTCATTATCCATCTAATCACATTTCAAACTATTGTTTTTATGCTTTTTAATCAGAGAATTTCAGACAAAAAACGAAAAAAAAGGAAGAAATCCAATTTAGATATGTAAAAAAAAAAGAATTTTTAAGTAAATTTTATATTATCTATCTCTAGTGGGAAAATAATCCAAAATCGTTCATTATCCATCTAATCACATTGCAAACTACTGTTTTTATGTTTTTTAATCAGAGAATTTCAGTCAAAAAACAAAAAAAAAGGAAGAAATCCAATTTAGATATGTAAAAAAAGAATTTTTAAGTAAATTTTCTTCTTAATTTTTAGATTAGAACGGATTAACACTTTAAAGCTAGCTAATCACCTTCGAGTACACAAAGTGACACGACGCGTCGCACTGCGTCGCTCTCCTAATTACTACCGGGTAGTAAAAAGGCGAGCGATGTAATGCGACGCATCTTGGCCACGCGACGCATCGTGACGCTTTGTGTACTCCATGGTGATTGGCTAGCTTTAAAGGGTTAAAGATTAACATCGCCAAAGCGACGCGTCACGGTCGCGTTGCCAAGATGCGTCTCACTGCGTCACTTTCCTACTTACTACCGAGTAGTAAAAAGGCGAACGATGAAATGTGACGCGACGTATTGTGACGCTTTGTGCACTCGATGCTGATTGGCTACTTAATACCGGATAGTAAAAAGGTGAGCGACATAATCCGACGCGTCTTTCAACGCGACGCTTTATGTACTCGATGGTAATTGGCTAACTTTAAAAGGTTAAAGATTAACATCATCAACTGGGAGCTAAATTCGTGGAAAAAAAGATTTAAAAATGAATAATTAAAGCAAGTAAATTTATTTTTAGAAACTCTTTGGTTACTTTAAATCTACGAGATTTTAGTTTGCTTACTCTATTCAGTAATAATTAATGCACGCCTGATTACTCAAATAAAAATTGAATAGGAGAAAATTTGAAATATCCTATTTTGGAAAATTTGGTTAAAAGAGGTGCTAACAACTTAACAATAATAGAATATTATATTTAATTAGAAAGTCGTAAAATTAACTGGTTATTAAGTTCCATAAAGGTGATGTATATACATACATAATTAAGAGATTTGTTTCTTTTTATACGGAATACGTAACGTACTCCTTTATTTAATGTAGCATCTCGTTTTTCATTATATAAGCAACCAAGTTCATAGCTAAACAAAATTTATAGCTAATTAACTCGGATAATTAATTAATTAGCTTTATGTTACTCGTTAATTTTGTTTTATTCTAATTAATTCAGAAAGGTCGACTCATTTAGATCGAAAATATAAAGTTTTGTACTTTAAGTTGTCATTTATCCGATTTAAAAATTATTTTTTTTTTGAATTAAAAATCAAGATTTTTCCTTTTTATCTCTTATTTTTGTAGTTTAAATCATTAAATCAAATTTTATTGTTACTTTTAAGATATCTTTTATCATTTTTTGATAGGATGAAGCATAGTCTTTCCCTGATTTCAAACATTTGTTACATAAAAATTATGGTAGGTACAAACATATGGACTTTGAACATTTTTTCTTGATTTAAAAATATATTTTTTTTTTTACAAAATAATAAGTAATATTTCCAGAATTTTTTCTTCAGTAGAATAGTTCAACATGTGTTTCGTTTGTTGCCCGAAGAATGTCGATATTCAAAATCTCTCCATGTTTTCTCCAACAACTCATCAGTCACTGTCGTTAAAGCATTAGTTATCCTTGTTTACAAAGTTTCAATATCAAGAACACATCATGGTGTCGAACACATTTATCCTTAATAAATTATCATTAAAAAAGTCAAGAGAAATAATGTCCAGTAAACGTAGTGTAGTCATGGGGTTGGATCATCACTTCTAATCCATGGGTTTGAAAACATTGAGACAAGAATTGGTGAACATCTAAATTCTAGGGTGGCGATGCACCATATTGTTGCAAAACTATCCTTCATAGACGCCATTTTGATATTGGCAATTGTAGCGCCAACTATATCGTCCACAGATTATTCACCATAGACAGCAGATTATTCACCTGTGAATAATCTGCTGTCTATGGTGAAAAATCTCTTAAGAATTGGTTAATTTCTTAAGAATTGGCCTACGTAATGCTATGAATTGAATGCTTTTATCTAGGATAGTTTTTTAATTATGATTTTTCATAATCAGGGAAAGATTATATTCACCATGCATTATCGAAAGAAAGTTCTGAAGAAGAATAAATTAATTTTTAAAAATATTAAAGTTTAATATGTAGCTTAAAGAGCATAACATCAAAATTTAACTTCGAATGCCCAATATAATATAATCAAAATTGAAAAAAAAAGGAAGAATTTACAGTTCTCACAGATTGAGATAAATGCTTTACGATATGCTTGATGTTCCAGATGCTGTTTGTGTATAAAATAGTGTGAATTTAGGAACAATTTAGGGACATTAGGCTAAAAATGTCCTTAAATGTGTTTATGTATCCCGCTAGTATCGTTTAATTAATTAGTAGATTTTCGTTAAAATTAATTAATGATGGTCTACCATTAATGATAACTTTGATGCATGTTCAACCGCTTAATCTTTCTGCTAAATTAACTGATCATTGAAATTTTATGTAAAGATATAATAGAATATTGCAGAAGTTTGAATCTCCGCCATTTTTAAAAGAGTTTAAAATAGAAAATTAAGTTATACATTTTTGCCTTCAGTTTTATCAAACACGTTTAACATCGAATTCTATCAATCCATGGTTTATTATAATCTGTTATATAAATGACGAATTAAAAAGAGAACCTTTCATCAATTTAAGTTCAAAGTATACTTTTAGCCCGTGTTACAAAGCATGAGCTAGTAATGGCGGCTAATATGAAAGTGCAGAAAGTTCGTGGAGAAAGTTTTTGCGAAGTAGAAGAATCAATAATAATAAATTTATCCGAACGTTGTTAAGATATTTTTGAAAATAAATAATAGTGTAACTTTAAAGAAATATCTGCTGCTTTCTGCTGATTAATTTAACAGTAGATATCAAAAGTCAGGTGGATGTGATGAATTATTTTATAAAAAAACGAATTATTTACACCTTATCTTGAAAGTATAAGCAACAATAATATGCAGTAAGACCCCGTTTAACCCGGGAGTTACGTTCCAAAAAGAAAAAACCAAGCGCTAAACGAAGCAGCGTTAAACGAGGTCAACTTAACACGTAAATAATGGGAATAAGTGAAACGGGTAGTAACATGTATTATTACCAGGACCGCCGAGAGAAATTTTCGGGCCCGTGACACTTTAAAATGTGCATCAATTTTGATTTAATAAAATGTCATATAAAATATCAAACATTTTAAAAAAAGTGTGTAATAAATTCAAAATTCGATACATTACATGTCATGTTATAAAATAGTTTATTTTGCCAAGACCTCTTTGGGTGATAGACAGTGCACTCTAGCGGCGGGCTGCGAATTATGTGATACATAAGAGCCCGATAGTCGGGCCCAATTCGATGCCGGGCCTGTGACAAAGTCTCGGATTCACCCCCTCTCGGCGGCCCTGATTATTACTATTGTATTACATTAATTATAGACATTTTTATTGCTAATATCGATTTGTATTCATAAATAATTCATGAAAATTAAAAATATTCAAGTAAATAATTTGTTTGTAACGAGGAATGTTCTTCCTCACTTTTTGTTTTTTCGTTAAGAATCATCTAATGAAAAATCGTTTGCCTTTTCCTCTCTTTCGTTCAGCCAGCAACTGTCGATAGTAAGACATGGCATCCATGATACTTCGTGTTGCTTTTGAACTTCTATCAAAATTTGGATCATTTTGTGTAAACTGATCCATAATTTCCGTAAGAGTGGCTAAGCTTTAACTGTAAAATAACGTTGATGAACGATCATAAATGTAAACTGTGACCGCTGGAGACTTTCATATATGTACTGCACTGAACTGATATCAAACGCATTTGCGAGATGGCATAGGAGTATCAAAGCAACAAATTAATGCGATTTCGGATTTATGTGAGTATAACGGTTTGAAAAATCGCGCCAAATTGAATCAATAAAAGATATAGAATTCGAAAAAACCGCGTTATATTGAAACAGCGTTAAGCGGGGTCTTACTGTATATAATGATCGTAAAGAGTACTTTAATTGCCATTTTTCTAAACAATGAAAGGACCCACCAAATGGCGTCCTTTCATCAGGCTGACTTGAAACTGAGTTTAAAAATGGCGGAAGTTCAAACTTTTGAGGTTCTCAAAAGTTTATTAATCTACAGATCTCCTGATCATTTATTTATACATAATTTCTAGATTAATATAGCAACGAATTTCTAGTGTACGAGTTAGACGCAGTTTAGATATTACTGATTTTCTGAACTAGGAAAATTTTTGCCCATTCTATGAACTGATATTTCTTCTTCCTCGTTTCACATAACTGGATAAAGTTTGATGGAAGAAAGAATTGATACTGTTTGAATCGTTCGATTCAAATGAAAATGTTGTAAAGTCTGTACTAATAGGAAAAGTTGAAGAATTGTTAGATGAGATTTCTTAAAATTTTAGAGGAAAAAAAAAAACGGATTAACGTTACGTAAACCTTAATTCTTTTTAATAAGGGATGTAGAATTGTTTGTTCTAACAGAAGAAATTCTTTTGATAAGCTACATCATTTTCTTTAAATGATTCCATAGAAAAGCCTGTTTTATATATTTCAGAATAAAATATAATCTAAGGCATAAATAATTCAAAATTTCATTAAAATTTTAATCAACTTATTAGGTTTTAAAAATTCTGATTGCCACAATTCCATAGCAAAATATTGAATTGTTATTTAGATTTCTGTTCATGCTAGTAAAGTGAAAACAGTTTTTATTCCTACAACAACATTGCTAGAGTAGAAATTCTAAAATCGGAAGATTTTCACAGGTAAACAACATCTGGAATAGCAGATACATCATTAAACGTTTTTCTAAAATCGGGAGAGCTGTAAATCTTTAGTTTTTCTTCCTCTAAGAACGTTGTATTTTCAAAATTAAAAAGACAGTTTAATATATCATTTTTCTATGTTTATAGTAAGCTGAAAGTACAATTTTAAGTCATTATTTACAAGTGGATAATTAAAAAAATATTGCTACCTAGAAAAAAGTTTCAAATAAAACAATTCTGCATATCTGTGAATAGAAAATTATAACTTCTCCAGTTTGTTTTCTAACAGTTCCTATACAAAAGAAGGTTTATTCCTCACATTTTCTTTTTTATATGCGCTTTTTGATGGAATTAAAAATATTTAAAATTCAGAAAACGTAGAGAAGAGGAGGAGTTACTTTCCATAATATTCAAATATCTCCAAAATTTCATATTTTAATCATAATTAATCACTAAATTATACTTCTTGCATACGAATAAGAACGATGCGGTCGTCGCCCGTGTAAGCTTTAAAATTTTACTCGAGAATATTTAAATACTGCCGTATACATTTTTGAATTTTTTATAAAAATATTAAACTTTTAAACCAGCAAAAAAGCACGAAAAACAAAAACTAAGTTTCCGATACGCCAACGTTTATACTTCTTATATAGAATTCTTTTATAACATTTTAATTAAGAACGTTGTATTTTCAAAATTAAAAAGACAGTTTAATATATCATTTTTCTATGTTTACAGTAAGCTGAAAGTACAATTTTAAGTCATTATTTTCAAGTGGATAATTAAAAAAATATTGCTATCTTTCCATTTGTATTTATATTATATTTATTCATATAATCTGAATTCTCACATAATTTTTTTGCATAAATTGACTGTTTTCATATTTAAAATTAAAAAATTTTGTTGTACTAATATTATTATTAATTTTTGGAGGAATTGTGTAAATTTGAAATTGTTTAACTCAGGATGATGTAAATCAGGATTTGTGTTTTATTAAAATTTAATTAAATAATTTTCTTATATTTTTCTTTCATATAATTTTAGGTTGGAATTAAACCACTTGGATTATTTCTTGATTCAAAATCAGGATTTATAGTCATAATTAAAAAAGTAAGTTATGAAAAATTTTACAACTAATTAAATATAAAATCTGTAAATGAGCTTAAAATAATATACTCATAAAATATATATAGGTTGTTCTGAATTTACAAGTTCCTGCTTAACAAATTTCCAAGTTTAGAAGTTTTTTCAAATATGAAGTATCAAAAAAAATAGAAAATATGAACCTTAATTGTAATAAATAAATGCTAAACATTTATAAGAAGGCGTTTAAAATCACATATGTAGCTATACAATATAGTATGGCTGGGTTTGTAGCAAAAACTCGATTGTCTCCTTCAAAAAATCAAATGGCAACCGAAAAGTGGAAGTAGCTTACTCTCTGGTTTTATCAGCATATTATGTAAATAACTTCCATTCCTGCTTTCTGCCAAAGGCAGTAATTCATTTATATAAAAGATCATCTATTTATCTGTTTAACAATAATGAAAAATAAAAATTTTTAACATTTATAGGCACAAATAATTTCTTTATAATCATAATTTGGTTGGTTTTAAAGTCTATATTTTCATTTCTTTAGATAGAGAAATCATTATTTAATTATAAACTATTTATTTTTTTGGCATTAATTTTATTGTGGTCAAATTGCATTGCTGAGAACAGAATACTTAATTTTAAAATTATGTCTATGGAAATTGATTTTTGGTTTATGAGTTCTTATTTTATGAGCAATTTCTAGATCTGAATTAACTCTTAAAAATGGGAACGTATCTGTATTTTATAATTTATAAAAATGTCAAATGAATTTTTAAAATATATTTTTCATTTCAAAATATATAGTTTTAATTCAGATTATAAGAATCTTTGAATTAAATTTAAAAAGCCCATTTTATTTTCAGTAAATAAAAGCATTAAGCAATTGATTTTTTATAATTTATAAAATGGGTTAGAATTAGTAAAAGAGATAAAAATTACTTTTTAGAGGGCTGAAAAAATTTTTTATGCATAATATATATTAGAGCAAAAAAACTAATATGTATAACTCAGACTTATGACAGTCTATACATATGGTAATTATTAACAACAAAAATTTTTGCTTAAAACAATTGCCATCAGTGGTTTAGCACCACGTTTAGTAGTTCTGGCTACCACATTTCAGTTGGCAATTTTGTTTCAGTTCAAAAATATTTTCTGAAATGTCTACATTAAAATCATATCTCATAAAGAAATTTATTTTAAAGCATTGAATGAATATTGTAAGAGTCCTGATAAGATATTCTATTTCTTCAAAAACTTTTATATATTAGTTTAATAAATTTACATTAAGTATATCTTATAAACATATCTTGTATACTTTCAAGATGGTTTAGGTCAAAGATTGTTCTTATACTGAAAAGTTTTAAAATTTAAATTCAACATCTTATTGATCTGCAAATCTGAAAAATTTTTTTTTTTTGAGATTAGCTAAGATATGTTGAACTCATTGTTAGAAACAATTTACATCTTTCTCAATCACTCACTCTCACTCTCACTCTCATTATTCCAATTATAAATGTATAATCAATAAAAATATAATCATTCATTCTAATATAATACTTTCTATTTTCATATAATTAATCGTCTAATATATAAAAATGTAAAAATTGCTAAAAATCAAAATATTTATATATTTTGATTTTAGCAATTTTTTGATAGACAAAGAAATACAGGTTGAAAATCAAAAATCCGACACCTCGGGTCCTGAGGATTGCCGAATTTTCGAAAATTCTGGATTTTTGATGTATATATATATATATATGCTGTATAAATTTAGCAGAAAAGGATTACTTGTACAGTGCTTTAAAGAAATAAAATTAAATACTAAATGAAAGGCAAATGAAATTTTAATGTTCAATAACTAAATAAAAGACTGTACAAAATGTTAATTCAACTAAATAAAATAGTTCTACAGAATTTTAATTCATTACTGTACTCTGAAAAAAGTTAAAAAATTTTATATAATGCTAATAAGCAAAAAAAGCCAGAAAAAATGCCAAAATGTTGAAAAAAAATTTCTAACGCCAACCATGTCTAAAAAAGCCAAAAAGAACTCATTTGATGTGAAAAAGCCAATTTGACAATCCTGGTTGGCAAGCATGACCAAACATCTCATTCTGAAGTACAGGACCATCAAAACATAAACGGTGCCTCCAGAAAACAATGGTGTGTCAACGTGGTAAATTTTAAAATGCGCTCTGATATTCATGCCAAAAAATTGATGGAACTGGAATATTGATTGCCAGATTTTTGATTGTATCAAAAATTTGGCAATCAATATTCCAGTTATCAATCTTATATATATTCTGGTTATCAATTTATATATATATATAAATTCTAATTTTTTATTTAAATAATAAATCATCATTAATGGACTAATATTGACTGGTGTGAAATTGACCCCCACTTTTGAATTTTGAAATTTTTGCTTTTGCATTCCTTTGCACCTCATTAGTACCTTTTGCATTTTTAATATTTTTGTTTTCATCCTTGCCATTTACCCAGAACCAAAATAAAATCAAGGTCTAATCCCACTTTTAAGTTTTAAAGACTTTTCTTTTCACTCATTAACATTTTTTGCACCTTTAACATTTCATTTGCACTCCCTTTTAAGTTCCAAAATCAAAACAAATCACTGAGACCAACTTTACATCAGCTCTCTTCATTTAATTTCATTAATAATAAGTTTGCTAGTAATATATGTATATTGAAATACAATACTTAATACTAATGAAATTGTTATAAATAAAAATTTCTATTTATAAATGATTTATATATTATAAGATATTAATTTATATTTATTAAATTATAGTATTTAACATAATTTAAATGAAAATAAATAAAATGATATTGAACTTTCATAATACTTAATTAGTAAACATGCCTTAATAATCTGGCAATTTTTTCTTTATTATTTTGTTTAAATCCAAAAATAGCTAATGAAAATTCTTTTAAAACTTAAATTTTTAAGATAAAGTATAAGTACTATATTACTTAAAAAAATTGTATTAAAGTAATAATACTTACATAATCAGCAAATTACTTTGATGCTTTTATTTTTTTTTGTCACAACTTAGCCTATCTGGAAAAAGAATAAAAGCATAATGAAAGAATAGAACAGAACTTACTAACCCATAAAAAAAAAATGAAATTTACTTATTATAAGATTAATCATTATTCTAGTAATCTAATGCATAATAGATTAAATGTACATATGTTGTTTCATTTTCATCAGTTATTCTATGTTCAGTTTTTAATTTTTATCTTATTTCTATAAATAAAAAATTAGTGAATTCATATTTTTCCCTTTAAAATATTCAAAATGCATCTTTGATATATAAAATTTAACTCTACAAAATAGTTTTTCATCACAGTTCTTTTTAAATTGAGGGTTGGATATGAATGGATAAATATATCACTGCTATTATTTCTTAAAGCAAATGCTAGATCTGATTTAACTATAATAGAATATAACTTTTAATATGAGATGATCTTTAAATTATTTTTAATTTAAGTTTCTTTCATTTGTATTTAGAATATTTTCACAATGTTAAGACAGTGTGATCCTTTGGAACATTTAATCTTATCAAATGTTACAGAATGTTGTACAGCAGAATTTTTTGAAAATTCCTTAATTGCAGAAGGTAAATGTTGTTATTAATATATTAAGTTTACTAATTTTTTTTTATATATTAATTAAATTATTTTTTACAGATCCATCAGTATGTTCAAGTGTTTTAGTAATATTAGACTGCATAGATTTTGTACATAAGAACATCAGTGATGAATTATGGGCAGATTTTGATCATGATATGTTTCATCAATATTCCCCAGATCTTGTAGCTCAAGAAATTGTTAGAAATGTCTTAGCTTTTACAGGGTAAAATAAAATTAAAATCTTTTTTAACAAATTTAAAAAATAAATAAATAAATGTTCAAATATTTTACAGTGATGACAATATAGTTTTCATGCATTCTCTGGAGAAAAAATTGCAATCTGATACAATACCTTATCTTATAGAGTCAATTATGACTTTACTGAAAGGACTTGATTTAACATCTGTTAAACATGTTGATGAACTATTAATGATGGAAGGTGATTAAAACTATTACTAGTAATAGTAATTTTATCATGATAAATTAAATAGATAACTTTATTTTTTTTATGCTTAAAATTAGATACTACACCTCATCCAGAATATAATATCTTGTTTAGTAGCACTATTGGAATTGGTATTATTTGTGAAACAGTTCATCAAATTGCAAGAATGCGTTATAATTTCTGTCGAGATTTGTTGATACTAGAGCTTCTCATATTGGAATTGGGTGAAACGGTATAAATTTAAAATAAATTATTTTCTATATTTTCATTATAATTTTGTTATTTTAAAAATTTTCAGTAATATTTAAAAGTTTTTATTACTCTTAACAGTAGTAACTTTCTATCTTTTGTAGTTCAGTAATCATAAACAAGCACATGTCTAGATAGATTAAATATTTACTAAGCTGTAAATTATTCATAAATTACTTATTTTATGATTTATGATATTACAATTTTTTATTTATTTTGTTTTTGATTTGTTTTGTTTTATTTTTCTGATTTATTTAATTATTTATTTATTTATTTCCATTTGTCTTAACATAATATAGTAATATAAATGTAAACTTAAATTATAGAAAACTATCTGGTTACTATGGTTATGATAACTTGAATTTTAGCAACATTTAATTAGCATTCTATACTTTCTTTTCTGCTGATAATAACTTTATAAACTCGAAACTACTATAGTTTATAATTTACAGCTTAGTAAATATTTAATTTACCTGGATATGTGCTTGTTTGTGATTATTTCTCTTAAGAGAATGTAAGATTGCTTAGAGATAATTTTCTTACAAGTGATTAGCAAGAATGTAACATATCATTCAAATAATGCTTATAAAAATGCAGAAATCAAATAGTTTAGTGCAAAAGATAGAAATAATGAAATTTTAGCCATCCAAGAAAATAGTTGATATTTTTAGATAGCAACAAATCCTCTGAACAAAATGAGCTATGAATGAAAAAATTCAGTTCAAATTTTCAGAAATTATTTATAAAAAGTCATGAGCTATGTAACATCTGTTGAATGAAGTTACATCTTACAGTTTTTTAATATCTTTAAAGTTAGAGAATGGAAATTATATGAATTTTATGGTAAATCTAGAATGAAAATCCAAATATAAGTTAAAAAAAATTCAGTGAAAATTAGAGAGAGCTCACCACTTACGTTTTACTAGTAATTTTTTTGATGATTTCTGCTGGAAATTTTGGCATCTTTTTATGATTCTAACCTATTTAGCACTAAATTTAAAATTCATTTTTTGCTGGATCATTTGTTTCCTCAAATTGTAAAATGCAATTTTAAATTATAATTTTTTTTTTTCACATATACAGTAATATTAGATTATTTTTTTCATATATAATCTATACTAAAAAGTAAATATATGTTAATGAACAGCAATATCAGAGAATTGCTAAATTTAATGCAAGTGTGACAATCTCCATTTCCAATATTTGTAATCAAATTTGTGTGATCACAGACAGTTATAATCAGTTAACAAATATTCAGTAATTATTTTTCATTCAGGCAGACACCAGGTTTTCATATTTGGCAATCAATATATGTACTGTCTGGATTTCTGAAATTTCCTTTGTCTATTTTACCTTTTTATTTTTTAACTTGCTAAGTCTATTTATATATGAATCTTATTAAATGCTTGAATGTTAAAAGTTCCATTTTTTGCTTAATTTATGTAAAAATCAAGTCATTTACATTCGGTATCAATGTAAAATTAAATAAATATCAAGTGAAACGGGTAGTAACATGTATTATTACCAGGACCGCCGAGAGAAATTTTCGGGCCCGTGACACTTTAAAATGTGCATCAATTTTGATTTAATAAAATGTCATATAAAATATCAAACATTTTAAAAAAAGTGTGTAATAAATTCAAAATTCGATACATTACATGTCATGTTATAAAATAGTTTATTTTGCCAAGACCTCTTTGGGTGATAGACAGTGCACTCTAGCGGCGGGCTGCGAATTATGTGATACATAAGAGCCCGATAGTCGGGCCCAATTCGATGCCGGGCCTGTGACAAAGTCTCGGATTCACCCCCTCTCGGCGGCCCTGATTATTACTATTGTATTACATTAATTATAGACATTTTTATTGCTAATATCGATTTGTATTCATAAATAATTCATGAAAATTAAAAATATTCAAGTAAATAATTTGTTTGTAACGAGGAATGTTCTTCCTCACTTTTTGTTTTTTCGTTAAGAATCATCTAATGAAAAATCGTTTGCCTTTTCCTCTCTTTCGTTCAGCCAGCAACTGTCGATAGTAAGACATGGCATCCATGATACTTCGTGTTGCTTTTGAACTTCTATCAAAATTTGGATCATTTTGTGTAAACTGATCCATAATTTCCGTAAGAGTGGCTAAGCTTTAACTGTAAAATAACGTTGATGAACGATCATAAATGTAAACTGTGACCGCTGGAGACTTTCATATATGTACTGCACTGAACTGATATCAAACGCATTGCGAGACGGCATAGGAGTATCAAAGCAACAAATTAGTGCGATTTCGGATTTATGTGAGTATAACGGTTTGAAAAATCGCGCCAAATTGAATCAATAAAAGATATAGAATTCGAAAAAACCGCGTTATATTGAAACAGCGTTAAGCGGGGTCTTACTGTATATAATGATCGTAAAGAGTACTTTAATTGCCATTTTTCTAAACAATGAAAGGACCCACCAAATGGCGTCCTTTCATCAGGCTGACTTGAAACTGAGTTTAAAAATGGCGGAAGTTCAAACTTTTGAGGTTCTCAAAAGTTTATTAATCTACAGATCTCCTGATCATTTATTTATACATAATTTCTAGATTAATATAGCAACGAATTTCTAGTGTACGAGTTAGACGCAGTTTAGATATTACTGATTTTCTGAACTAGGAAAATTTTTGCCCATTCTATGAACTGATATTTCTTCTTCCTCGTTTCACATAACTGGATAAAGTTTGATGGAAGAAAGAATTGATACTGTTTGAATCGTTCGATTCAAATGAAAATGTTGTAAAGTCTGTACTAATAGGAAAAGTTGAAGAATTGTTAGATGAGATTTCTTAAAATTTTAGAGAGAAGGAAAAAAAAACGGATTAACGTTACGTAAACCTTAATTCTTTTTAATAAGGGATGTAGAATTGTTTGTTCTAACAGAAGAAATTCTTTTGATAAGCTACATCATTTTCTTTAAATGATTCCATAGAAAAGCCTGTTTTATATATTTCAGAATAAAATATAATCTAAGGCATAAATAATTCAAAATTTCATTAAAATTTTAATCAACTTATTAGGTTTTAAAAATTCTGATTGCCACAATTCCATAGCAAAATATTGAATTGTTATTTAGATTTCTGTTCATGCTAGTAAAGTGAAAACAGTTTTTATTCCTACAACAACATTGCTAGAGTAGAAATTCTAAAATCGGAAGATTTTCACAGGTAAACAACATCTGGAATAGCAGATACATCATTAAACGTTTTTCTAAAATCGGGAGAACTGTAAATCTTTAGTTTTTCTTCCTCTAAGAACGTTGTATTTTCAAAATTAAAAAGACAGTTTAATATATCATTTTTCTATGTTTACAGTAAGCTGAAAGTACAATTTTAAGTCATTATTTACAAGTGGATAATTAAAAAAATATTGCTATCTAGAAAAAAGTTTCAAATAAAACAATTCTGCATATCTGTGAATAGAAAATTATAACTTCTCCAGTTTGTTTTCTAACAGTTCCTATACAAAAGAAGGTTTATTCCTCACATTTTCTTTTTTATATGCGCTTTTTGATGGAATTAAAAATATTTAAAATTCAGAAAACGTAGAGAAGAGGAGGAGTTACTTTCCATAATATTCAAATATCTCCAAAATTTCATATTTTAATCATAATTAATCACTAAATTATACTTCTTGCATACGAATAAGAACGATGCGGTCGTCGTCCGTGTAAGCTTTAAAATTTTACTCGAGAATATTTAAATACTGCCGTATACATTTTTGAATTTTTTATAAAAATATTAAACTTTTAAACCAGCAAAAAAGCACGAAAAACAAAAACTAAGTTTCCGATACGCCAACGTTTATACTTCTTATATAGAATTCTTTTATAACATTTTAATTAATATTTTTATAATTAATTAAATTATTAATTAAGACATAAATTTGGCTCAATGTTTCTACGATTATATACCACAAACGCGTTTATTTATTATTATAATTAAATATTCACGTAACGCAACTTAGTTTCAACAACTTAAATCCGAACTTCGATATCCAATTTTTACTGCGGTGTTTATTAATTTATCGAATTAATCTCTATTCTTAATTCTTAATTAAATGAGAGATTATTTATTCCTATTCTTAATTCACCGGTTAAGATTTCGATAAAATAAAAATCGCATCCAAATTTCAAAGAAGAAAACAGAGCAACTTTTTTAACGATATCATGGCGATGGCGCACGATTTAACCTAAAGCTTTTAACGGATCGTTTTTCTTAACTACGTTCGAACGATGATCGACTTACAAATAATCATTTCAATTAAGATTTAATAGCTTTTCTCCATTAAATTTTACATAATAACCTTCCAACTTGGTTTCCTTTCGTTGGCAAATTAAACAAGTTTGAATTCTGCTTACATCTGCATGCAAATGTTTATAATAACCTGTCCATTTAACAATGGTTTGGTACTCTATTAATGGCTTTTAATACACCAAGGTGCAGAAGGATAAGGAAAGCGAACCACTACAATTTTCAAATTATCATCATGACGTTAATTATTAAATTTAAAGTTCAGTTAAGGCAGTGTACAAAATTTACAACTCGGCAGAAAATATTAACAAAATTTGGTTATGAAGAAAAATTTTCAATTTTTTTTCTATAAAAAAAGAAAGAAAAAAAACTATTATTTTGCGATCGAATACAAAATTGAAGATCATCATGCGATTATTGCGATAATTTATTACCAAACTGTCAGACATGAAAGATGGCCGCGTTAACAGATACGTTAACCGAAAACTGTTTTAATTAATTATTTCTAAAAGGTTAACGGAGCCGATATTCGTATTATAAATTGCTCTAGTTATGTATACTATATAAATTTCAAACAATTTTAATACGAAATAATTAAGTTTTACTATAACTCGGAATTTCTGTTTTGCGTAATTTGCTGGGCATTCGCAAAAAAATCTTTTCTTTTTGTTTGAAGACAGAAAATTATGGAATTTTTAATGATTTTTAAGCACGAAAACGATTCGGTTCTCGATTATGCGTGGACATGTCTTCTGTATTAACCTTCTGAACGTTTACACGAACGTTTAGAAGAGAATTTTGATGAACAACTTTAAATGGTTCTGCGAGTACTGAAAACTCGATAGTTCCAAAATAATTCTTATGAATTATGCCAACAAACAAAAACTATTTTTTATTGTTATTTTTATTCGTCAAATTTAAAGTAAATTAGATTTTATGGCCATCTTTTTTCATGTCGTTCGTGTATTCCCTCCAGTCTCAAGACGTTTCTTTAATTCAGTTTTTCGAATGAATTCTGCATTCAAATTTCTGGACAGAAATTTTTTTAAATTCCCAAGTTGCTGCAAATTCGAGTAATAAGTGTAGAAAGAGTGGATGCTTATGAATCTAAATATGCGCATATACATTTGTACGTTTTTATCTGGACTGTTTGCAGTCTACATTAAAAAAATACTTTTTATATAGTCGCAAGAAAATCGATGACGACCTTTGCTTTAAATTTATTCGTTCGTTCATTAATAATTATCATTTTTGGACGTGTTCACATGTCTAAAATTAAAAAATGAACGTTATTCTATCTTTAGAATAATTTTTAAACGAAAATAAATCTCTACCGCTTTCTCAAAATAGATAACTACAAATTATTTTATGTGGCTCTTAGTTTCTCTTCTCTCTACTAATTCCGAGTGCAGAAAGTGAAGATGGAAAAAGCTAATTTTTCATTAATTATAGCGTAATCTTTACAATTAAAGTGCTTTATTCTCGAGTCAATTTAATCTTTCCACATTTTCATAAATTTTTTCGAAAGATTGAAAGTATAAATTTAAACTTTCAGAGGAGAAAAGTTAACATCTAATATTGAGCCTAATATTAGGAATAAGTGGATCAAAATTTTTCCATAGAAACTCCATATATATACGTAATAAACGCGATGATAAAAAAATTTCTGAGACGTAACAGTGAGCAGCAAAAAATTCTTGTTTGAGCGTTACTAAGTTATCTGTCGATCAGCTGCAGTGTGCTTTAAATGTATTAAACGCAATTCGGCATTTTTAGCTACAAAATATATAATTTTTTAGCGTTTTAACTCAATAAGCACTATTAGCAGTATGCAGAAGAAACATTTAGGCCTAATTGTAGTTATTAAAAACGTTTTCGATATTTCTCAATATCATCATCAGTTACATATTATCACAACGATAGAACAGTTTCTAACAATGTAGTTCTAGAACAAGAAGCGATATAATTTAAAAATACATTTAAATAGAAAAAACAAACTAAAAATAAAGTTTTTTGGTTACAAATAAAATTATAAGTACAAATTAACCACTTTAACATACTAAATTAAAATAATATATAGTAGCTGGGCTCTTTTAAGCTGCTACCGAACACAAATATCTAGAGCCTGGAATAGATGTTATTATAAGATATTATAATGTTCGTGTTAACATAAAAACGGTTTTATTGGGTGTTCCTTGGGTATCTCTGGACGGTGTACTTCCATGCCGCTGACATAGTATCTGCTTGCTGAAGGTTGATAACGTTTTCTTTTTTGTTCGCTTTAAGAATCTCCACCTTTTCTGAAGTAAAGAGTTCTCTAGAATCTTGAATTTTCTTAATAATTTTGGCTTGGTCCCATTTGATGTTAATATCCTTCTCGTATGCCCTCTGTGCCAGTGCCGTCGAGAGGTTTCCTTTAATTATGTC